>JAUZNC010011640.1:9024-30363 GCA_034780395.1 Vannuccia rotundouncinata | reverse complement strand
TATTTATTATTTAATGTTCAGTAAAAATTTCGAAATATGGCCACATCAAACATTTCCATTGTTCAAACTTTTATCAAATGTGTTTCCGAAGTTTGGTTATAATAGCTTAGGTGGAGTTGTGTATTTCTTATAGATTGAAAATATTGAATAAAGTTTGTACCACAAATAGTACCAAAAGTTCAAAACTGTTAATTGTAAAATATTAAATTTGTTAAAATAGATTAAAAAATATAAAAATTAAGATCCGGAAAAAAACTGCTTTTATTAATAACCAAAAGTTATTTTATTCACTATAAAAATTAACAGCTTTATAATTATATACATTAATTACATTGTTGAAAGTTCAAAATGGTACGTAATTAAAAAGACATAGATTATGGTTGCTCTAAGTAAATTCCTTTGGCTTCGATGACGTTTCTTCAACCTCATTGAAAGTATCAATGGCACGACTGGCCTCCACGTTTCTGAAGAAGTACCTGTCACAAGGTTCAAGTCAGGATCACAATACGTTTCGCTGGGATGAAAACAATTGCTTATATCATCCTCCATGATTTTAAAGTAGCTGGATCTCGTTGAAGTAAAGCTACAAATTAAGTGGTACTTCCTTGAGTCCATGGTCATTCTCAGGTTGTATTGGATCCACATGGCTGACACTTGTCAGGCCAGCTCTTCTACGTTCATTGTTCTTTTCCGTAATCGGAGATCACCGCCTTCAGGATCAAGTAGCTATCGCGCGGTCAATTGGCGATCAATCCAATCTAATCGCAATTTGTGAAGAATTGTTTTTTGTTTCGCTCAGTTCAAATATTTTTATTTCTGCTTAATTTGAAGTTCGTTCATATCAAAGATTGACACATTTTTGTGTTTCTTTGTTCTTTCGTTCAGTTTTGTGTTCGATCAATTTAAATTTCGCTGTTATGAAATGCCAAGGATCCAAATCGCTCCTACGCCTATGAAACATACCCCTGGTTAATAAAATAGCAGGTTATGTTTGTTTTATAGAAACCTTCTAATTAAACGACAACACTTTTCAATTAAGTTTATGATAACATTTAGCGTAGTTATATCATGATGTCAGAATGCAAAACAAATTGCAAAACTTCGCCCAAAGAGGGGCTCGAACCCTGGACCCTCAGGTTAAAAGCCTGATGCTCTACCGACTGAGCTATCTGGGCTACTTTTCATTATTAGAAATGCGTCCTTTTATAATTAATATTACAACACAACTCTGCATGTGTGACTTTCTTTGGCAACACGTGGTTAAATCTATAAGGTATAAATAAGTACCACAAACATGTTCCCTTTTGGAATGTTCAGTGCAGTTTGAAATGTGTCCATGTCACTCTATTACTTGTTATGTTTACACTTAGATTATGACAACTAATTTCATTACAAAACAAAAACATATTATTAAAACAGAAGAAAAAAATATTGTGTTAAAATTCTATCATGGGAATCACAGAACTCCGAGAACCACAAGATTTGGTGAGAAATAGAAGATTGGGTCAGGATGAATAATTGGAGGACATGAAATGTCTTTGTCGATAAATGGAATTGGATCCTCGTATACGTATGATTGATTGGATGGAGTACTGTCGGATCAGAAAGGTAATTTTGCATGGAGTTTAAATTTTTATAGATCAAAAAACTTGTGAGATCATGCAAAGTATGTCAATTCAATTGTTATTTATAACATGTAAATTACAATTTATAACAAGTAAATTACAATTTATAACAAGTAAATTACAATTTATAACAAGAAAATTACAATTTATAAAAAGTAAATTACAATTTATAACAAATATTACAATTAGATTGTATTTCAAAACAAGTGGATTACAATTAAATTTTAGAATTGTCGCCGCGCATGAATTAATAAAAGATGCTATAATAAGCCAAATGTCCATTAACAGTACCTACAATACCCGTTTAATTTATTCATTGAGATAGATATAACTTTACTTATTATTAGAAACAAAATATATTGCCATGGTCCCTATAATATTACTAATATAGGATAATACACATATTATACAAAAAGTTTCAAAATAACTACAAATTACAGTTACAAAGATATTCTATTCTTGATTTAAGTATTGTATACCTGTTGCAAATTTATAATTTACATGTTACAAGTTGTATTCATTTTATTTGTGTTAAATTATATTTAACTTGTTTGCTTATAAACATATATATTTCCATACCTACTTTGAATGATATGAAAATTTATTGTAATTTAGTTAATTGAAATTTTATCCCATTCTCAGGAAATATAATGAACATTTTAATTTTGGAAAATTCTGAAATTTTAAAATTAAAAATTGATACCATTCTATTTATTGACAAATCAAATTAAGGTGGTCCTTCATCCTGAACCATTCATCTGTTTGTCACCAAATCCTGTTGTCTATGAGTATTTCAACACTGAACATTTTATATATTCTATTCTAATATTAGCCTATTTGTTTAGTCGAAATTAGTTGTCATAAATAAGTATAAACATAACAAGTAATAGAGTGACATGGACACATTTCAAACTGCACTGAACATTCCAAAAGGGAACATGTTTGTGGTACTTATTTATACGTTATAGGTTTAACCACGTGTTGCCAAAGAAAGTCACACATGTAAATTTGTGTTGTAATATGTATTATAAAAAGGACGCATTTCTACAATTGAAAAGTAGCCCAGATAGCTCAGTCGGTAGATTTGCAATTAGATTTGCATTCTGAAACAAAAATAGTAACTCAACTGGGTTATATTTTGTTATCATGAACAACCTCGATTAATTGAAAACGTGAAAAGGACTATAATGAAATATTTAAACACTCTCTTCGATCTTTCCATGAACCCTTTCTAACTGTGACACCAGCTCGAGGATGTCTAGAAGAGAATATTTGAAGTGATGATAAGTATATTTTTTGTTACAAAAACCAAAATTGTTACACCGAATAAATCAAACATGGAGATTTTAAAATGAATAAAAGGCATTTTTTAAGTAGTCTGTCCTTTTTAATAGGGCCATAAAAATCAATATATCCTGTAATATTGATTATCTATCGACTAAACACAATAAAGATGTTTTAGGTGTTGGTTAACCTGCTAAAAATCGACCTGTGCGGTTCTCATGAAACCATTTTTTAAATGATTTAACTACTGAAGTCGTGTCATACTCAAACTTTAACACCCACAAACGATTACAATAAAGTTGTGTATATCTTTGTCCTGCAAAGACCAGGGGTATGTAAATCACATTTATTATTGTCTTTGTTGTTACATATTCTAAATATTTTCAAGAATACAATATACATTTAAAGTATTAATTACAAATAGTTAAAATTTTGTAGACTTCTTTAGACGATTTGTAATTAAATTACAATAAAGAAAATTTTATTATTACGATAAAACTCGTAAATTGCAATTTAATACCATCAGGTAAAGTTCTTTATCAAAAAGAATTAAAATATCATTAATATAACAATTTTATCTACTGAATATTGAAACAGTAGCAATGCTAATTTTACGTTTATGAAATAAATCTTAACATCTATAAAAATATAAATTAAGACTTTCTTTTAAGCTTGTAGCAATGCACCATTTATGAATTCGCAATTTGAACTGGCTTTCTCATAAACATTGTATTTATTTTGAAATACTCCCGACCCGACCCCCGCGAGGCTGTATGTATTGCCAACTTTGAGAACAGCAGGACCTCCACTATCCCCTCCAGTGCACATATCACAGACGTTTGGAACCACTTTGAAACATAGAACCATTGGTGGACAGTTGTATTGTGGGGAAAGAGCTGAATTGCTCACCGCGTTGGACCATCTCAAAAATCCTGCCATTCTGAATTTGTAAATTTATATAATTAAACAAAACAAAAAAGCTTACGAAATAATGTCACATTTTAAAAAAAACTTCTTAAAAAATTCCAGAAGTTTAATTATTCTTTAATAATTCAACAAAATAGAAATTTTTCTAATTTTCGAAAGCAGATATTTCCCACATTTTATTTTACAATTAAATTTTTTGTAAAAACAACGTCCTTATCTAAATATTAAATTAAAAAATAATAAAACACATGAAATTTGATTACAACTGTCCATATTATATTCAAACATCTTTAGCAATTACTCATTGGGTTTTTCTGCTCCAAATCCGATAATAATCAAATCTTTGCCATTGAGATCATCTTCACAATGAATCTTATCGATTGGTTTCACATTGAAATTATTAAATCTTATGCTGCTAGATAAAAACAGGATACAGATATCGAAAACGTCGATTTGCTTATCCATGAAATTGATCCATTTACGGTTCGGGTTGCAGATTATTCTTCTGATTTCTATATCTGTAGAGGAAAAATGCTGAAGCTTCAAATATTTAATTTTCCAATAAAAATGATATTTCTGGGTGTAAATTGAAGACGTGGACACATCGTATATTAATGCAATTCAATAAAAAATGATGCTGTTTAACAAATGAGAAGAGGAATAATTCACAGAAATGTTTAAATGTCACCTTGACGACCGTTTGACCCCTTTTGCTGAGTATGTGAAATAACTCCAACGGCAACAGTGTCAAGTCCGGTTGCCCCGGATACACAGTGATGTGCTGTAACAATAGCATCAGCATTGACAATAGTACCTGTACAAGGATCTGTGGTTGGCTGATGTGTGAAGTCAAAGTGAAGGTAAGCTATGAATGGGAACTGACCAGGCGATGCCGCGGATCCTCCACGAATTCTCCATCGGGCTCCTTTAGTTAGGAACGACCACCATGTCAGTATTGCAAATACTATCATGCTGTATCTTCTGCAAAATTAAAAATGTTCAATCTGTGTTTAGTGTAAATATTGTGTTGTCATCCAGATGTAAACCAGTTGGATAAGATGACGAATTCCCAAATAACAGGTTTGTAACAATTCTTTCTTAAAAAGTTTAGTTTTAATTGTGTCAAGAAATAGTTGAGCTGAAGAAAGGTAAAAACAGATTTTACTATTTTATAATAAGATTTGTTGTGATTGCGTGCCCTTAGTTAAAATAGTGACTATGAAAGGTTTGCCAGCTGTTATGTGTCTGCTTGCCATGTCTGAAGGAGTGTTACGATTGAAAGTGGAACTGGTATTTCTATGAATTTAACTTGTAAAACGACTTCTGAAAGGTATATTTTATCTCTCTGGATGTGCCTAAATCAGTGTAAGGGAGTTGGAGAATGGAAGATTAATATTTGTTATCATCTAGTTGAATGTTGAATGAGAGATGGGATTTTTATTTTCTATGAGATTTTAGTGAAAATGTTTTCTGCAATTTGTTTGTGAAGAGACTCCTAATGGAGGTAAATTGCCAGAATGGGTTGGTTTAAAGTATGGACTATGAATGAGTTTGTTGCTTTCGATTTTAATCTATAAATTGATAAAAAGAAACAATTTATCAGGTTTTGTCTCAATAGTGATTTGGAAGTGTTCAAGAAAGTGTGATGGTTATCTTCATTGCAATAATGTGGACCCATCAATGAATCGTTTGGTGGAGTCTGTTCAATGTGGTCATGTATCTATAAGATGGCAAAAGTTGGTCCTATAGATGGGATTCTATATCCACCTTCTTCTTCTTCTTCTTCTTCTGGGCAACTAGGGGGCAGACGCTGTCCGCGTCCAATGGCCTTGACGAATTTTGGGATGTATTGGGGGAACATTAAAATTTTTTTGTCTTCGTCTATTTGTAGATTTTTTTTTCTTTGGGGACCTTTTTCTTTCTTTTCGTTTATTTCATTGACAAAGACGTACAATGGAAACGTTTGTAACTTTAAGGAATTATTCATTATATTCAAATATATATTATTGAAGTTACTTGTAAATTTTTTAAAGTAAATATGTTTTAAAGAAATTGTTGATAACATTATAAACTTAAACAGCAATAAATAAATAAATCATTTTTTAAATTTTACTGAAAAGACAAAATCAAACAAATAATTTATCGGAATAATCCGACAGACAAGCCAGCTATTTAAATAAAAAATTTATTTTAGCTATTATATAAAAAATGTGAGTCAAAAACAATGTTAGAATTTAAGAAATCAAGAAAATTTTATTTAAAAAATGATTAAATTAGATTTTAGTAATTGTTTTCTGAACAAATCAACGTGCAGAAACAATTTATTTAATAATTAATTAATTGGTAATATATTGGGTTAAATAAATTTGCTTTTTATTGATATTAAAATATCATTATATAAGTATAATTATTATCAATTTCAATAAAACGAGAAATTAGAATAACGAAATAATCATGTTTTACGGTAAGATTTTAATCTATTTCATACGAAGTTTTAAGTAGTGTATTTAATAAATATTAAAATTGCGGTATTCAATTAGAAATAATTATTAAGAAAGCAGAAAATGTTTTATGAAATATTGAAACTCACGAATAAAACGAATATTTTTACTTATACTTACATAGAACATTTCTGTAAATCCATATTTATTAAAAGAAAATTATAATTACAAATCATAAACTTATTTTAAATCAATAAACTTACAAACCGCTAATTCATATCTAAATAATCGAACCATAAACAAAATTAAATTAAACTGTTTTTTGCATTATTTCTGATGGAGACAATAGAGTAAGGAGGTACTTAAGGAGGAAGGAGGTACTTAAGGAGGAAGGAGGTACCTCTCCTTACTCTATGATGGAGACTACATGGAAATATTATCAAAATATATAAATCAATATATTTTTATTCTACGGATGTTTATAGAAATTGTACATATATTGTAAACAGTCGCAAATAAATACACGGCCCATAGATATGAAGTATATAAAGTATAGATATACATAATGTCTATGACGCGGCCTAACTAATATATTCGTTAATTAATTCCATTTTTCAGGGCCGATTTTTTTACTGCAGGTGTCCACAAAGTCACTCATTATAGCAAAACCATAGAAAAAAACTCCGTTCACTTTTATAAAAGCTCATTTCAATACTCTGATTTTTATGAAAACTTCGATCTCTGTGCTCTCTCGAAACCATAAAAATCTTTGTATTGAAAAGTATTTTCTTAAATTGAATATTTAGATTTGAAACTATTTTTATAAAATAATAGAAATACAGGTTGGAAAATAATAAAATGAGGGTAGAATATTTCTCTGCAGGGAATAAGTTGAGTCAGAATTTACGAACTTAAAATAATATTTTTAAAGCAAGTATTGAAAATTAGATATTTCAATGCCAGGTCATCTGTGAAAATGTTGCCTTTTGGTTAGTGATAAAGTTTTCACTATCGTGCTCCTAACATTTTAGTTCAAACAGAAATTAATATCTGTGTATAAATAAAAAATTATCCGTTAATTGTTCGCTTAATTATAAAGAGCTTTTATTAAAGAACGGTCTCTTGTAGATATTTACAATTAACGATCACGTGACTAAAAATACAGAGTACTGCTTTATAGATATTAATTATTTGAAATCTGCTTTAATATTACATTATTTCTTTAAAAAAATCTATATTTAAAAACGTTAAAATAAATTTTTTCGTCATTCTTCAAATTCAAAAGAACGATAAGCAACCGTTATGTTGGTTTAAACAAAAAATATCGCATTCTAAATCTTAAAATAAACATCTAAATTCAGAAAAATAAATTACAATCTTCTACTCAAGAAGTTATGAAATGTCTAGTGAAATTATTCATTAATTTGTTCTGTGCGATGGGCTAATAATAATTTATATTTATTAACTTTAATACAATGAAGTTTTATCCAGATACAGAAGCATTATCATTTACAATTGACTATATGTTGTTTTCCTAATAAAGATTTATGGCGTTTTAGTTCTCAGTTAAAAAACTTGTTTTGAATATTAAATTTGCAAGTATATAACAGAATGGTGCTTCTAAATTTTCACCAGAATAATAGTTCTAAACATTTTAATTACATAATTAAATGGAAAATTACACGAGTAAAATTTAATAAATGAAATAATTTAATAAAATTTGTACAGCAGGAAATAAAATAAATATTTATATTCACAAATTATTATACAAATAAATATTAAACACAATTATTAAATCTGCAACATGACAAAAGGGTGTATACCCTGGAAAGAATTGAGTTATGAGAATATGCGGATACAGAAGAGAGATGGCGTGTTCATAAGTGAATTAAACAAGATTTGACTGAGATGGATAAATATAATGAACAAACACCCAGGAAGTAAGCGAACACCTGGAAGCAAAATATGTGCAGTAGTGTATTAAGTAGGTCGATAGAGAAAGATAAATGCAACCAACCTTTGCTGGACTTTGTGACCGTGTAGGATCAGTTATGTCTTGGTTTTTAAAATTGATATATTTAAAAAGTTTTCTCATTTAACAGTATCAACATTTAATAAATTTTCATAAAAATAGTCAAATAGAGTTGTTTGTGTTAATATATTTGAAAGTGAATTTGTACATTTATAACAACTTTTTATTAAACAATAATATTGATAAATAATGTTTCATTTTATTGTAGATATAAAACATTGATATTTGTTGTTTGCAGTCAAGAAATATTTGAACCTCTCAACTTATAAATATTGGATTTAAATTAAGTTGCGATGTTTTCAAAATGTTAATGGAATATAATATACAGATGAATGAAATATATAATTACATCGATACTTACAGTGTCGCAAAATTAATCAAATTTGAAATGGTTTTATTAAAATAGAAAATCAATCTGTATATGTAATGCAGATTGTTGCAATAAATGATAATAAATGGGAAAATCGATAATTGTACAGAGGATTGCTGTTCGCGATTATGTTGGAGCTCTACAGAAAGGACAAATGTTTTGACCCATTTGTGAGTAACAGACGTCGCAAATTTTGTGCCGACATGGAAGATCAACATTCTATTCTCTGTCATAGCAAATGGTGCAAGTTGACTGAAAAACAAAATAAATAACACATTTATTACTTACTTAACATTAAATTGTTATTGTATTTTTATATTTTTAAATATATTTGGTGCCAGATGGAATCAATGAACCGACAATGTCAGTTCAGAATAATTCGATTAAAAAATATCGATGGTCATAAAAAGTTTAATAATAAATTATAAGTTCGATAGTTGATCCTGGATTCAAGGTGGACCCATCAAGAAAACTTTTGTTATTTACATCAATTTGCCAACACACGAAAGTTATTTTTATGTTATTATATATTTCTTTTTGTTTGAAAAAGTCATAAATAATTAAAAAAATATTGACTCAATGGACTCAAATTTAGTTCATTTATAAAAACAACTTTGACAACGTACTTCTGTTTGTAAAGACTCCTGATTACTCGAAGTCGGTTGATAAGCATCAATAAACTTCTGGATTATCTCAACAAGATCCTTATCAGGACAAACATCCAATGCGGTCTGGTCGTTCCTGTTCCTATCGTTGAATTTTGTCATTTTCTTTGAGAGAAATATTGCGATTTCTTTTGCTGCTTGGAGTGTTTCCTCATTCAAAGTCTTAAATGTTCAATTTTCGATACATATGATTTTGATTAATTTTAATATTTATTGTTTTATAAGAAAACAAAATGTATAATTTCTTAACACAATTAAATTTAATCACTAAATTAAATAACAAAAATATATTCAATAAAATGTAACAAATTTAAAACCTTTTTTGATTAAGAACATTGTTTTTTGAATTCGATATATTACGTTATTATTAATTACTTCCAAATTGTAAATTATATTGTCAAACCACAGGGACATTTCAGTAAAAGTATCAATGGATTACAACTTTATTGCTACTATAATTGACATCACCTGTTTTGAATTCAATCTCATGGCGCAATGAAATGGGTTGTCTCCATCATTATTCCCGTAATCAAGGCTAGCTCCACTGTTAATCAATATCTCAACTGCCTGCAAAGAGTGAAGTTGTACTGCCAAATGGAGAGGAGTGTCTCCTTGACAGTCCTGAAGACTGGGATTCATGCCAAACACAAGAAGCATCTGAGCCTCCTCTAAATGGTTCTCGTGAATAGCCACATGCATAGCGGAAAAACCATTTTCCATTTTTAGATTTGCAATTTCAGGAAACTCTCCAAGAAGGGTCAAAATTGCTCTGTGAATGTTGACATAATATTTATTAAAAGGTTATTTTTCAAATTAGATATTTTGTCAAAATTATTTACTTCGATTTTTATTCAAAAATTAGGCTGGAATTTTTTTCCAATGTAAACTAATATTTTTAGATTATAAGTTTTTTATATGATTTATTTAAAACAAGACATTTAAATATTTTATTCGTGAAGAAGGAATTAATTTCTGTTAAATATATCTTAAACCATAAATCTTGTATGACAGAAACATGTTGTTTTTAATATACTTAAATAATTAATATTTGTCTCACTCCGATCTCCTCTTTTTTACACTCCACTGTAGAGCGTTATAACCATCATTGTTGGTGATCGTTGGTGATGCTCTTCCATTCAGAAGTCTTTTCATTATGTTTAAGTTGTTGGATGAAATAGCCAGATGCAGGGGTGTGTTTCCATCATTATCCTGCCATGAGAAACGCGTTTTTATTTTTTATAATATCACAAAAGGGAAAGTCGTAGAAAGACAATGTTAACGCTAAATGATGAAATAATTAATATAATTTAGTGTTTGTCAATTGAATATTTAAAATCAGAAGTTGATTAGACTTTTTTATTATACAATTTTTATTTTTATTTTCCTGTTTCAAATTTTTCATTTTAAATTGTAATTTTTCTGTATTTTTACTCAATTCATATTTTTTAAATTTGTATAAACATTGTTTCAATTATTCAATTAAATTTAGTACTTCCTTAATTTTATTGCATTCTAATAATATATTATGTTAATTCTAATTTTGGATTATTTAAAATAAAAACATAACATATTATGATTCAAAATCAAATTTAGCAATAAGATTAAAAAAACATGCTTCATCAATAGTACTCAACTCCTTCTGTGGTACAATATTACTGTGATATAAACTGAAATTTATTATTGTTTTTATATCGAGAACACTAATAAAATTTGAAATAAAATAGTATGTGTATTATTATAACAAAGTGGGCTATAATGAAATTCGTAAACTTAATTTCTCAATATTAGATTATTTGCTTTTTAAATTAAGTAAAAGACATTTTGAATTAGACTGTTAAAGGTGAAGTTTTTTCCGTCAATTGGGAATTCCCAAGGTATCAGCCGCACCAATATTTAGAATTTTTAGCGAACAGCAATGCAACCTCGGTAAAAGGTTAATCGTTATACTTTTAGTTTCGATTTATTTCAAATTAACTTATTTATGAACAACAATCCAAAACTTTCCAATCCCTATTAGCGATCGATAATTTGCGTGGTCGTCGCCACGAATTACTCAGTTGGGGTCATATTTTTTCAAAAAAGCAATTTATATTTTTAAGAAGACCCTCAAACCACTACCATTTTTGGGTATTCACTTTTTATTTTATTTTTGACAATATTTTTAATTGAAATTATATATTTGCACCTCTTTCCTCCTTGCGGGCTACGGTCATGCAAAATAATGTTTTTGCGACACTTTCGTATTTTTTAAAATATAGCAAGATAAAAATATTGTTCTAATTTTATAATGTAATTATTTAGATAATTAGAATTACTCAATATTAAAACAATGAATATTTTATTAGTGGAGATCAAATAATGAAATTCTTGTCAAAATATTCACACTCTCAACTATAAGTATACAATAATAAATTATTCTAAGCAGTGTTAACACACATTTATTAATTAACCCCTTAGCGCCTAAATCAGAACAGAGAAACATAAAGTCATTCCGTCAGATCCTAAGCAATTAAACATGAAAATTATAGATATTTATTTTTAGAAATTTCTATATCTGCCGCGGCCTGATATTTATTATATAAATTATAGCAAAGAAACTTAATCTATGCATGAAATTCATAAAAACGTACAGCACTAAAAGGTATAGTTTTAACGCATTATGCATGGATCTATGACGAGTATACTCGTCATAGGCGTCTAGGGGTTAATTGTCATTTATGCAGAAAATCTGGCAGAATCATTTTGGTTATATCAGTATTTCAAGAAAGTTGTCTCTCACCTGTAAATTGACGTCTGCATTTTCGAGAATAAGAGGACGAAAAACTTCTTCTCGACCATATAAAGCGGCCAGATGCAAAGAAGTCTGACCTTTGAAGTTTACAGCGTTTAAATTGGCCCCATATGATATCAAGGAATCTACTGAGACACTTTTGTTGTGAAATGCCGCTAGGTGTAGAGCTCTATTTCCGTCCTCATCCAACATTGAAACATCGGCTCCATTCTTTAAAAGAAGGATTACAACATCCGAATCAGCGGAAGCACTGGCAACGTGAAGGGGAGTTTGTTTCTTTCGATTTAGAATGTTGACATTAGCTCCATTTGATATCATCATTTCGATTATTTTCTTTCGATTTTTCTCTGCAGCAATATGAAGAGCAGTGTTACCATCTGAGTCTGCAAGCATGAGATCGCTTCCTTTTTCTATCAAGATACGAAGGATATCAACACGTCCATTTCTACTCACAGAACACACAAGTTTTTCATCTGTGTCATTGACAACGGCTCCATGATTTAGCAAGAGAAGTACAGCATCCATTTGATCTGATTCTGCCGCAGTGTAAAGAGGGGTATTTCCATCTTCATCCACAATTGAATGATCTGCTCCTTTATTCAAAAGATAATGTTGAACATCAGAATAACCCGCTCGACAGGCACAGTGAAGTGCCGTTCGTTTTTTGTTATTTGTAAAATTAATCTCAGCTTCGTATTCCAACAAAATGTTTAAAGCTTCTGTTTTGTATTCTTGAGCTGCGTAATGAAGCGGAGTATTTCCATCTGAATCTTGAATTTTTTTATCAGCACCGTTGACTAAAAGAACTTTTATCACATCAACATGACCTTTAGCAACAGCATTGTGTAATGGAGTTTTATTGTGAACGTGAGTTTTAGCATTAATATCAGAACCTTTGGACAATAACAACAACTTTACTGCTTCACTATTAATTTGTCTTGCAGCATAATGAAGAGGAGTGTTACCTTTATTATCACGAATTGTTTGATCACTTCCGTGTTCTAAAAGAATCGACATAGTTGGAATATCCCCATTTAAAGATGCTATGTGCAAAGGAGTTTTACCATTTTTACCAGTAACATTTAGTGAAATATTATATTTAACCAATAATTTAATACAAGCAACCTTATCTTTTGCATTCATTGAGATATTTTTCGGTTTGCTGTAAAAATCTGGATCCAAAAAAGTTCCAAATTTGTCAAAAATTAAATTAGGATTAAAAACATAATCATAAACAGCAAAATGGCTTGGTGTATTTCCATCACAATCAGATAAATTATGAACAACATTATTATTTAAAAGAAACTGGATAATGTCAACATGTCCACGATGACAAGCAAAAAACAGAGGAGTTCTGTTATCTTGATTCGAACAATTTATAAATGAACCGCTTGAAATTAGCAATTTGACTGCTTCTAGTTTGTTATTAAAAGAAGCGACATGAAGAGCACTATTTCCATTTGTGTCACTAATTGTGAGATCAGCGTCTTTTGCAATTAAAAATGCCAAAACATCGACATGACCTTCTTGACTTGCGACGTATAGAGGAGTCATGTTATACTGATTCAAACAATTTATAAATGAACCGCTTGAAATTAGCAATTTGACTGCTTCTAGTTTGTTATTTAAAGCAGCGACATGAAGAGGACTTTGTCCAATTGTGTTACAAATTGTGAGATCAGCGTATTTTACAATTAAAAATGCCAAAACATCGACATGACCTTCTCGACTTGCGATGTATAGAGGAGTCATGTTATACTGATTCAAACAATTTATAAATGAACCGCTTGAAATTAGCAATTTGACTGCTTCTAGTTTGTTCATAAGAGCAGCGACATGAAGAGGACTGTCTCCATCTGTATCACAAATTGTGAGATCAGCGTCTTTTGCAATTAAAAATGCCAAAACATCGACATGATCTTCTTGACTTGCGATGTATAGAGGAGTCATGTTATACTGATTCAAACAATTTATAAATGAACCGCTTAAAATTAGCAATTTGACTGCTTCTAGTTTGTTCTTATAAGCAGCGACATGAAGAGGACTGTTTCCAAATATTGTGTCACAAATTGTGAGATCAGCATCTTTTGCAATTAAAAATGCCAAAACATCGACATGGCCTTCTTGACTTGCGATGTATAGAGGAGTCATGTTATCTTGATTCAAACAATTTATTAATGAACCGCTAGAAATTAGCAATTTGACTGCTTCTAGTTTATTCTTAGAAGCAGCGACATGAAGAGGACTGTTTCCTTTTGTGTTACAAATTGTGAGATCAGCGTCTATTGCAATTAAAAATGCCAAAACATTGACATGGCCTTCTTGACTTGCCATAAATAGAGGAGTCCTGTTATCTTGATTCAAACAATTTATAAATGAACCGCTCGAAATTAAAAATTTAACAGCTTCTAGTTTGTTACTATAAGCAGAGACATGAAGAGGACTGTTTCCATTTGTGTTACAAATTGTGAGATCAGCGTCTTTTGCAATTAAAAATGCCAAAACATCGACATGGCCTTCTTGACTGGCGGCCCATAGAGGAGTCATGTTATACTGATTCAAACAATTTATAAATGAACCGCTTGAAATTAGCAATTTGACTGCTTCTAGTTTGTTCATAAAAGCAGCGACATGAAGAGGACTGTTTCCATTTGTGTCACAAATTGTGAGATCAGCATCTTTTGCAATTAAAAATGCCAAAACATCGTCATGGCCTTCTTGACTTGCGATGTATAGAGAAGTTTTTTTATCTTGATTCGAACAATTTATAAATGAACCAATTGAAATTAGCAATTTGACTGCTTCTAGTTTGTTCATAAGAGCAGCGACATGAAGAGGACTGTCTCCATCTGTATCACAAATTGTGAGATCAGCGTCTTTTGCAATTAAAAATGCCAAAATATCGACATGGCCTTCTCGACTTGCGATGTATAGAGGAGTCATGTTATCTTGATTCAAACAATTTATAAATGAACCGCTTGAAATTAGCAATTTGACTGCTTCTAGTTTGTTATTTAAAGCAGCGACATGAAGAGGACTGTTTCCATTTGTGTCACAAATTGTGAGATCATCCATATTTTCAATTAAAAATTGCAAAACATCAACTTGGCCTCTTGACGTGCAATAAATAAAGGAGATATGTTATCTTGATTTAATCATTTATCAATAAATCTCATGACATTTGCAATTTGACTGATAGGACTTCAAAAGGATTTTTTTTAATAGTTATTACTGCTCTATATTTGTTTTCTTATTTGTGCCAATTATTTGTTTCATGTATTATTAGATTTTCTTTTTTTTCTTCCTAAATATCTGTAAAGTTAAGATAAGATATTTTCATAATTTTACTAAAAATGTCAAAATAATACTAGTTATAGGAATGTAATCCATAAATATGTAATTATCAGAAAATACACTTTATTTTCGTGTTTCATTGAAACATTAAATTGCAGGTCGTCTGATATTATGATAATTGTCCTCTCATTTGCTTTAAAATAAATAAATATATACGTGTACATATATCAAACGTTTACAACTCAATTTTAACAATTATTTAAACATTTATAAAAATAACTGAATGTTCAATTCGTTGTGAATTATTTATGTAAACTAAAAGATCAAAGTCATTATCTAAGTTAGTATATTATTATTTAAAGTTCTTTTAAAAGGAGATTGAAAATCTATTTGCTGAGACAATTAATTAATAGTGTGGTACTTCAATTTTTTATTGTATCAAAGTCTTTACTTTTATTAAAAGCTGATACCGAAAAGATGAAATAATGAACAAGTTATTTCTATATAATTTGCCACATATGTTTCTCGATATTTCGCAGTTTTATTTATCTTAATTAACTATCATATTGTTCACTAAATAAACCAGTTCATTATTGTTTACAAATTATAATTTTATATTTATTTTTGTGTAATAAAGTTATCGTATACTTCAGTATTATTGTAAATCAATTATCTTTCTTTTGACCTTTTATAAATTAGTTTTTTTATTAAGATAGTTATAAATAATATTTTCATTCAGTTATTTCATTTTAGCAAACGTATGCATATTTATTTATACTAACTTTGAAGAATTCCCATTCAAAAACGTAAGTTTAATATAAAATATCATATTTGATAAACCCGCAAATTGTTTAGTATGTAATTTACCCAAATAGTTGGAAAGAGATACAGCCTACTTAAACAACACGACTTCAACAGATCCACTTTCCTGAAAATAAATGAAGGCAAAAGATTAAGAAAAAATAACTAATTTAATTGGACGAAATTGTTAGAATGTGGCAGTACCTAATAAATTATTTTTCCTACAAATAGTTTGATTTAAATCCGACATTTTATTAATAATAAGTCTCCGACAATTTCATTCCATTTAAAATGAAATATATTTAATAAAGGTTACATTGCGTTACCTTTCCAAAATAAAATTTCGGTCAATACAAATAATCGCAATCTGAATATTTTATTAATCATTGATTTTAGAAATATTGCAGATTTGTCACAATTTTTTTAATATGTCAACTTGACTCGTTTCGTTTAAAAAATAAATTTGATTCAAACTATTATAATTATCTACTAGCCAGGTAAAAAAATAAAAATTCTGATTAAAATTTTAAATGTAGAACATAGATAAAATTTTATCACACGAAAAATCACTTCGTTTTTGTTGTCATTAAATTAATAACAATTTTCTATACTTGAATGTTAATTAACTATTTAGTTCTTTCCCCTTGATGAATACAATTTTTTTAAATATTACAAATCAATGCAGCCTTCGATAACCAAGATCATGCTATTTTGATGTTAACATTAAAAAAATTGTTTTTTTTGTGTTCGTTGTACACTAGCTGACATTGTGTCCCGGGTCCCATTATGTTTACTACCTACACGACACCACTTGGTAGAATAATTTGTTTCCATTTTCTAAATTATCACTAATCGCAGATGACAAACAGATTTCGTTGATTTTTAAATCAGCTGAAACAGTCCTTTCCATCCAGTTTATTGTACAATGTCTTGAAAGAATATATGAAAAAATGTTGGCAAACAAACTCCAGTTCAACTCCAGATTTTATATAAATAAATAAATAATAAAGATATATACTAACTTTTATAGAACAATTGTCAATATTGATTGTGAAGGAAGTATCGATCATATGAAATTCAAAACAAAGCAGTTTTTTAAATTTAAAATATTCAAAGTGTTATTTCCGGCGCTTGGTCACGTAGGCAGAATGTTCCAGTTATAAACGAAAGCAGCTGTACATTTAAACAAAATGGCCGGATCACACAACAGTGCATGCAGAGTAGTTGAAAAGTTTTACCTGCTATCCAAATATCTGTTCATTTAAGTTTATTGTTTGCATTTTATATAGGATCCTGATTAGAGCGTTACAGATTGTACAATGAGTGTTTTCAATCGATATAACTAAGCATGACCGTAACTAACCGCCCCCACCCCCCTATACGTTGGTATCTCGAAGCTTTTTCTTACATTCCAAGACATACCAACTTTCACACACATAGGTACCAAAAATAATTTCACTCGTTCTGGTCATGCTTGAGCAAACTGAGTTTCAGTGCTCTCAGAAAACTGAAAACGTGAATTCGAAACAATATGGCTCAACGCAGTCTAAAATCCTTTTTCATTGTTGATATAGTCCAGTATGATTTAGGTCTATTGATATTTACCCATATTCACATGGATGAAACAGCATTGCTTTGAGTTTGCAATATAAGCTTATATAAATAATAATTATGATCTAAATGTGACCTCCCAATAATGTAAATTATCTAATTTCACAAAATTTCTATATAATGTAAATATTTATCATCAAATATTTTTTTATGTAACATTATTTCGTCATATATCAATTAAAGTATAACTATTTAAATATAACTCTTTGATTTGACGTATTAATAACAAAAGTTTTATTATATATTTAAAGTATATTTTGTGAATTTAAAAATTACATTTACAAAAATAATTCTATTTATATTCATAATTGCAAAATCTGTCATTTGTCAATATTGTCAATACTAATAAAAGTGGAACTCCGATGATATGAACTCGTGCTGGTTCCTGATTATTGTATTGTACTTATAATGTATGTATATTATGCTGTATAACGTGTTAATATGTTAACTATAGAAAATTTATCGTACTGCTTAAATGTTAATGGTATTTTAATAATTTTGTATAATTTCAGATACTTTCAATTATATAATAGAAATAATAAATAATAAAAATATACAATTTTGTATAATTTCAGATACTTTAAATTATATAATAGAAATACACGTTCAAATACAAAAATACATCCTATAAAAAAATAACGAATTTTAAGTCCGTACTTTTGTATAAATACTACGATATATTAGTAAAGCCTTTTGTATAAGTATTACGATATATTAGTAAAGCCTTTTGTATAAGTACTCAGATATATTGGTAAAGCCTTTTGTATAAGTATTACGATATATTAGTAAAGCCTTTTGTATAAGTACTCAGATATATTGGTAAAGCCTTTTGTATAAGTTCTTAGATATGTTAGTAAAGCCTTTTGTATAAGTTCTTAGATATGTTAGTAAAGCCTTTTGTATAAGTACTTAGATATTTTAGTAAAGCCTTTTGTATAAGTACTCAGATATATTGGTAAAGCCTTTTGTATAAGTACTTAGATATATTAGTAAAGCCTTTTGAATAAGTTCTTTGATATATTAGTAAAGCCTTTTGTATAAGTTCTTAGATATATTAGTAAAGCCTTTTGTATAAGTTCTTAGATATGTTAGTAAAGTCTTTTGTATAAGTACTTAGATATATTAGTAAAGCCTTTTGTATAAGTTCTTTGATATATTAGTAAAGCCTTTTGTATAAGTTCTTAGATATATTAGTAAAGCCTTTTGTATAAGTTCTTAGATATGTTAGTAAAGCCTTTTGTATAAGTACTTAGATATATTAGTAAAGCCTTTTGTATAAGTTCTTAGATATGTTAGTAAAGCCTTTTGTATAAGTACTTAGATATATTAGTAAAGCCTTTTGTATAAGTTCTTAGATATATTAGTAAAGTCTTTTGAATAAGTTCTTTGATATGTTTGTAAAGTCTTTTGAATAAGTTCTTTGATATATTAGTAAAGTCTTTTGAATAAGTACTTAGATATATTAGTAAAGCCTTTTGAATAAGTTCTTTGATATATTAGTAAAGTCTTTTGAATAAGTTCTTTGATATATTAGTAAAGTCTTTTGAATAAGTTCTTTGATATATTAGTAAAGTCTTTTGAATAAGTTCTTTGATATGTTTGTAAAGTCTTTTGAATAAGTACTTAGATATATTAGTAAAGCTTTTTGTATAAGTACTTAGATATATTGGTAAAGTCTTTTGAATTTGTTCTTTGATATGTTTGTATTATAGCAATCTGTTTCCGAGGCAGAAGAAGAGGTATATTTCCAGTCGCTATAAAAAAAACTCAATTTGATACAATATCTTGTCGAATCTTTTATTATAAATTTCCGAGGATGATATTACTTCGACTGTTGAAGAAGAGCCTACAGAAGAAAGCAATGCGGTAATATAAAAGGGATTTAATAATAACGTGACCATTACAATTCCTTTGTTATCCTTTCTGACGATTCTTGAACGCCAGTTGGTTGAACTGATCGGAAGAAGAGAATCAGGTCGAAACTCCCACAATGCATTATCTGTTTTTTGAAAAGTTCATCAGGAGTAATGTAATGCAGACAGCTATTTTGGTTATTCTCAGCATTCAAGAAAACAGTAGTGGCCAAGATATGGCGGCGGGCAGAAGATTCTTTGAAGTCGTCGCATTCGCAGTGCCCATGAGCGATGCGGTGTGCCCGTTTTATAATGAGATTCAATGAGTATTTAAGATAGTCAGGAATCGAAAATTAGTTGTTGTTATATTGAAAAGTATATTTATTTTTAAAAATAGAACAAAATAATGATGGCGCGCTGAGGTATATTTCGTTTATTTTATTTTTTTCCCTCTTTGATAATAGATATTAAATCTTTATAATTTACTCATTCATTACATTGTATGTATTACATTTATTGTTATTTATTTAAAAAACTTATCATAAATTATCATAAATTATCATTAAAACCCTTTACAGCTAAAATATGGAATCAGTTGAAGAATGAAATCTCCATAATCAATAACATCTTTTTATTAAGTTAAAAACCACTTCAAATGTTTTTGTATAAATAACTGTCAGTCTATAGCTGTAATTGTCAACATTTTTCTATGATAGTTTGTGATAAAATCGATCATAATTATATTCTAACTATAATAATAATATAAATCAGTTGTTAGTAGAAAATATTCCAGATAAAATAAAAATTCTGAATTGTAAAATATATGTGAACTGTGAATGTTAGAAAGCAGAATAATTAAAGCTATGAAATTATATTTTTAATGTCACTGATTTAATAATAAATAATATTTCATGACTTTTGTGAGAACATGCTGTCTATAAAATAATTTAATCAGTTTTAAAGATGAGTATCGTGAATGGACGCCCTCGAATCTCGACCAAACTCATAATCAGTCTCAATATCGCCCCTCTCTGCAACATCTCCACATCCCTCATCGTCAAATTGGAAGCCCGCAATCGCCTCCTCCTGATCCTCTCGGAGTTTACTGTCATAATCGTCCTCCTCTTCGTCATCTCCACTTTTCCCGTCGTCTCCACCGAAATCAGGAGAGTGACTGAGCCGGACTTCTACGTCATCTGCCGTTTTCAGAGCATAGATCAAGTCGTCGAAGTCCTGGGAGTCACTCTGGTCGTAGTCTGAGAGAGGCAAGGTTCTGCTGAACGCCGGGACCGATGTTGGTCTCAGCGGAGAGGGGTGGTGAAAGGTGAGATAATGAAGTCCAGGGGAGCTGGTTCGTGGTCGCTTCAGAGGTGGACTGAGGCGATCTTTTGTCATGGAAAGCTGGTCCCAAAGCTGAAGATTCCAGAAAAAGAAAGTTAGGAATTAGAATGTTGAACTTTATTTAGGTTCGTTATGGAAAATAAGGGACACTGTTAAGGTAGTAATAAAATCCAGTTTAGATGACAAGTGACAAAAGTGACAATATAGTGCAGTTTAGATGACAAGTAACAATATAATGCAGTTTAGATGATAAAAGTGACAATATAGTGCAGTTTAGATGATAAAAGTGACAATATAGTGCAGT
>JAUZNC010011629.1:8309-22355 GCA_034780395.1 Vannuccia rotundouncinata | reverse complement strand
TTGACACACTCCACCATATTAGATAATCTTTTATTATGCGTCTCTTTGACACACTCCACCATATTAGATAATCTTTTTTTATGAACCTCTTTGACACACTCCACCATATTAGATAATCTTTTATTATGAACCTCTTTGTAGTTATTGATGTATCTGTTACGTAACATGACTTCTTATCCTAAAATGTTTGTTAACTAACGAAAAAAGATATTAAGCTATAATTCATGTACTTTCAACATATATACGTAAAACACTCAAAAGTTTTAAATACTTGAACAAATCATGAAATTTTAAGATATGTGATTTAAAATTTCAAAGTGTTTCTATAACAAAAAAGGTTATCAATAATTTATCTGTTCAATATTCAGTTATAGATCATACAATCAATAAAAACTTCGCTTTCAAATGTCTTCTATTGTTAGTTTCAATAATGTTTAGCAGTTTCTCAGTGCACATGCAGAAGATGCTGAGTCTTGGTTATGATTCAGATGTCAGTTCACTGTATCAGCACAAACACTCTCTTGCAAAGATGTAAATCTCGATTAAGATAAGTGGATTATTAATTTCTATTAAACATCTAATATTAATATAAAAATTATATTACTACTACAAACATATAAGCAGTAGTATATACATTTAATCATCTATTTTATTTATACATATAATTTTAGTTATCATCATTTTATTCTCTGGAAATACATTTATTAGTATAATTTGGGAAAAGGTTTACATATTATTTACAAGTTATACCTCGATTATTAATAATCAAATTTAAAATTTGTTGTAAAAACATTGATTTGTAACTTGAATAAAACAATAAACAATTACTAACAAATAAAGAAATATAAAATTATGATTATTTCGTCGTTTTTGCATACCGTCAAAAGTCATTTATTTAAATTTCTTATGTCTAATTTAAATGTTTGATATGAACCCTTCCACATTTATTATTTTTAAATTATTTACTAGTCATTATTTTAAATTATTTAATTCGTTCATTATATCATAATATTAAAAAAATTTATAAACCTTATTGATGTTGAGAAAAAAATTCTATTTTTTATTTGAATTACTCTTACGATTCAAAATTAAAGAAATCTAAAAGCGTCGTTTTCTTTGCTTGGTGGCGGCGGCTCCAACAAACCGCTGACAGTTTTTTCTTGTTTTTCTGCCGTTCGTTTATATCGCCTCACTGCCCTGCTTCCATGTCCAGTACGAGACATAATAAGTTGTTCATCGACTTTCTCGTGAAACAACTGAGTAGCATATGTAACTTTTCCTGAGTTTCAGGTCAGTTTCGTCGTTAAACCTGCAGCAACGACCGCATCGGGCAATAGGCGCATCGGATTTTATTGACTCCTACAGGAGTTTTTGCGAAACGCGGTCGTCCGAGTGTAATGTTTGCAAGAGGTCGTCTATAGAAGGGCCCATCAAAAATGCGTCGTCGTTGAGACAGTTGATATACCGTGTTACAATTTTGTAAATGGAACGAGTATTGTCAGAGTCGTATTGTTGGATAGCTTTGCTTTCGTATTTTCCGTCGTTAATTCCGCCGCCATAAACTTTGTCGTAGCGGCCGAAAAAGAGGATGTATCGCCCCTCGGAATCATCGCCAAGTTGGAACGGTGACACTTGCATTTTTCGGTGTTCGTCACAGGCTCTTAAACCGAAAGCCTTGCAGCAGTAAAAATACAGCGCAGAGAAAAGACCGGATGCGTTGTCCATGGAAAAGGCCCCCGTCTGCCATAATTGTGACTCGTCGACGGACGTTGCTGGCACAGCCTGTCTTCGGATGGCACCGACACCCGCCCGGTGAGATCTCGCATCCGCGCGTCTAGAGACCTCAAGATCGTCTCTAGATATTATGTTGATATTTGGCCGGTCTTGTCGCATGCATCTTGAAATTCCGCAAACTATATGGTAGACCGTATTCGCTGGATACTCACTACCGTCGCGTCGCCTGATCTCAAATATAAAATGCGTCATTGCGTTTGAAATTATGGAGGTGTCTGCGGTAAGCAAGGCATTCAAATCAGGCATTTTTTTGTCGTTAGCGCCATTCCTCCAAGTACACCATTCTTCATAAAGTTTCGTACACCACATATTGTTACGAGTTGTATTTGCGGACTTCAAGTTATTAATTACTTGTCCAATTCCCTGAGTTGAGGCAATTGTAAATCGCGAGGCCATCGTATAAGAAAAGATTAACCAAATTTCGACTTTTATCGTGTATCAAGATGCACTGCGATTACACCTATATATAACCAAAACGAGGCTGATATGACTTCAGCGTTGCGTCACCCTAAATCATACGTTTCTTAGGGGTTGCGAGTTGATGCAAGAGATTTTACACAACTGTTATAAATTGATTTGTCGGTTAACCGTTGTGCACAATTTTTGATAACAATTTTTGACATTATGAATTATTTTAATAAATTATAGTCAGTTCAATGCAAGACTTGTTATCTGAATGGTGCTACATGATTGTTCATTTTCCTTATATATTCCATGTGGGAGATTTTAAAAGGGTGTGTCTATTCACAGGGCAATATTCGAACAATCCCAGAACTAAGGCGATCAATAGAGGGCAAAGAAAATAGAGCGAGCGACTGGGACCCACATATGCTCAAAGCGCTCAAAAACTAGAAACTGTTTTAATCTACATACACATCTATAAATCTATAATATATCTATATCCATAATCAATAATTATTAATTATTAATGCATTTATTATTAATAAAAGCTCTATATATTCTCCATAGAAAACTACTGATTTAAGTATGACTTGTCATAGTTAGTAGTGTATATATTTAGTTGCCAACTATTTTTTACAGTGAGGGTTCTTGTCTCTCGCTCTATATTTTTGATAAACTAAGAGTTTCGGCTACTTGATGGGGATAAATAATTATGTCAAGCAAATTCACATTCTGTTATCAAAAGAGGCCAAGCTTGTAACAGAAAGTAAACACGTTTAGAATATTTTGTAATCGTTATGTAATCATGTTTAATTAATTAATGTTGTATTATTATTATGTACAGTTTATAAATAATACTATTTGAATTCCAATCTTAACTAAACTATCAATACTTTGTTTTCGGTTAGTATTGATTTCTTCTGCTGCGGATTTGATTCACTTTTGAAAAAACTTTTTATCTGCTTATAACTGTATAGTCAACACTTTCTAACTAAACACAACTACAAAAATTTAATTTGTCAACTCAACGACTAATATTTTAAAATAATTGTATTTTGTAACATTTGATAGAAAATGATTACATTAATGGCTTGCTTATTGGTTTTCGTTGCTTTGCTGGGTGATTGCGCAAATTGGAGAATTAAATTCGGTAAACCAGCTGCTCCGCGGCAATTTCCATTTGCAGGTTTTATTTACGTCGAGGTTGCTTCTAAAAAGGATTACATATGTACAACGACAATTCTTAATCAAAATACTGTTCTCACTGCAGCTCATTGTGTAAAGTTTATCAGGCCTGTCACTATTTCTCTGGGGTTATTACACGTTTTTGAAGGGACAAGTGGTCGTCAGAGTAAGTGCTATCCTATATTGTATAATAAAAGAAGCTATCCTTTATTTAAAACAAATTCTTTGTTTATTACTGTTTTTCTCAGCTATACAATTTCATGAAAACAAACGCGATTGTTTTAAAGTTTGTAGGCTGTTCTTTTAATTACCAAAATATTAAAAGATAATAACAAAAATTCAAAATAGTATATATACAGTGTAGGTCTTTGTGATATTTAGTGAATTGTTCACATAGAACACAGAATTGTTCACACTGAACACAAAACAATTTGTTTCCAATTTTTAAAATTTTTGTCCAGTGGCAAACTTCAAGTTGACCCCTCGTTAATATGCAATACCAATTAGTCATACACATAAGCATATAGCGAACAAGCGAAAATACCATTTTAAACCTACGTATTCAATGTATGTACAGACAGGCCTTAAGTTTTTCATTCATATATATAGGCAACATCCAAGATGACGTACACCAACTTTATAAAAAGTACGATATTTTTTACAGCTTATAGCAAAATTGCTTGATTGTGGGATCACAGATTCTGGTACAAGGCGCTCCTGAGATTTGGTCATTCAGTTATACTCATGGATTGCGCGGATGCTTCTGTAGCTTTTCCTGTATATGTCTTACGGTTTCGTTTAAAAAATTGCGTACCATCGGAAATTAATTTTACAGTAAATTAAGAGCTATTGAAATGTCAGTGTTCATCCATTACACGTATATAGTCAAACATTTACGATTGCAAAAATGAACAGTGTGCATCAATCCCACCGCTTATATCATTGCCAAATATTCTCTGTTCCACAATAGGAATTCCTCTTTTTAATTTGGTTACCTAATCTGCCTTCGTTTTTGAACAGGATTAAGAAAACCGTAAAAGTAGACAATTTTGAATAAGTGTAATTACAAACTAGATCCATATTATTTGTGACGTAGACACCACATTCTTTTATTAAGAATAACAATAATACAAACATGTTAATGTCTGAAAAGAAAACATTAAAGAAAATATTGACATCAACTTTTGTAATTTGTATCTTATAGCAATTGACATGTTAGAACGGTTTATACACCCGGATTATGCAAGAGATTATAGATCCCCTATGGATTTGGCTGTTATCAAACTGGCCTCAAATATCAGATATGACAGCTATTCTCAACCCATTGAACTGCACTGTTCTGAAATCGCAGCCGGAGAAGATATTATCTATATGGGTTTCGGCAAAGATGAAAGGAAAACGTAAATATAATTTTGCTCATATTTAAGTACTTTCTATTTACATTTATAATATGCAAAATTATTTCTGGTCAAAAGAGGACTCAAACATGATTCAATAATCTTCCTATTAATTGGCGGTCCTAAACAATGTCCTTTCATCAATCATCTTTGTTATTAGAACTCTTATCTTCGTCCTTGTTAATTTGTATAATTCTGTTTCTCGGTATTACAGAGCAATACTGCATTTATTAAATGATAAAATGTAAATCCATCGAAGAAGGTTCTTTAAAACTTGTTCAAAGACTGACATTATTTGTGATCGCGCATATTCAAAAAATGATGTATTCATAAGTGATCAATTGGCTAGGTTTTATTTATTATTCAATATAAATAAGTGTATATAAATAAATATAATATATAATAGATTTGTCATTGTTTCCAGTATAGTCATTTTTGAATGTTAATATTATATTGTTATTTTTAATTATTATAGCTACTGTAATTACATTTTGTGATTTTATCATCGATTACTTAGAAATATTTCCCTAAATTAAGTAAGGTGTTATGCAAATTTAGTCGAAAAGGTGAACAGTTTGCCATTTGAACAGTGATCACCTACACCTCAACTATTACCTGCTAGTTAATTAGTTCCTGAAATTAGTTCCATTTTAAAAATGTCATGATTTCCATAATAAACCATATAAATTCCGTTGTTATGTTTTGAATTGTATAACATTTCAATAATGTATAAGTTAAAGTAATTTTATTGTATTCGTAAAAAACTTTAATTGTAACTGATATTCCAATTATTAAACTATGTTAATATGCTAATTTTGAAGTTAACTACAGCTCCGATTTTGTATTATAACTATAGTTGATATTTTGATAATTTCGAAGGTATTTTTTTTACAGATTTGGATATCTCAGATATGCAGAAACGGTTACTGTAATCGGCGGAGAGTGTCCAACAGGGTGGATATGCAGCAGCAATGAGAATAACCGTTTAGGTACAGGAGACAGTGGTGGTCCAATGATTATCAAACGTGACAATATTTATTACCTGGGTGGTGTTATCAGCGCGGGTAGTAAAAAAATGTTGTCTAAGTTCTCTCCTATTTATCCTGCGTGTAATTGGATAAAAAGTTTTATGTAGATATGCAATAGTGAACTGTTTATTAATCTCTATTTTCCACTATAAACTATAATAGAAACATTTTCATTTAGTAATTATATTATATACAAAGAACAATAATAACATCATGCATTTAAATGTATTTTGTTACAGGATTGAAAATACTTTCAAAGGTTATATTTTGTAGTATTTTAGTAGTTTTCTATTATAAATGACTTGTTGTCAGTGAAATGTAATCTGCGTGATTTCTTTGTATGAAAATATTTCTAAAAATGTATCAATAATATTCAAATATAATCTTTTTGTGTTTTTCTTTAAGAGAATTTTTATAATTTCATCTAAAACTCAAAACCACAAATAACTTTTTTTGTAAGTATATTTAGCTATATATTCATTGTATTAAGGATCATTAGATACAAATATGTACCCAAGGTATATAATTATTTACAAAAAATAAGTTTGAAAGTCACCTGATGAGGTCATAGACTATTTATAGCAAAAAATAGTATAAAAAAAGATTGTTGGACTCATTTTGACAAACACTTCAAATGTGTAAAGCATATCATAATTAAATATACATAGGTATGTACCTAAAATAAGCAGAGCATTTAAATACTCGTAGAAAATCGTAGTATTATACTTAACGATATATGCGTGTGTTAAACAAAAATGCGTTCTATATTAAAAATAATATTTTAAACATAATTTGAAGCAGTTACCCCCCCAGTTACACCCCCCCGCTATAGTGAAATTACCTTCCTACAGATCTGCTGTTAATAGTATAGTTAAACGTTTGTTTTTAAATATTTTATTAACTTTAACAAAATACAAAATACAAAATTATTGACAACATTCAATTTAAAACATTTAGCGAAACAGTCAATATTTTAGAATATATATTTATTCTGCTGACTTTCAATGGTAAGTAATATAGCTACCTATGTAAACGTATACTTGTCTGATCTTGCAAATGCAATGCGCTGCAGTAAGAATGGTGTTTTGATATCAGATTGATCCAGTTGAATAAGATTCTGTGTGTATTCATGAATAATTTGCACTAGTCACATAAACGACAAAGGGGTACTTTTTTGGAAGAGTAGGATATGCGCGTTCAATTCTCCAGTTTGCTGCATGACACAGTGAGGTAATAGTTAAAAGTGCACTTGCAATCAACTTAAACATTCTAAAATACAATTGAATGGGTACTCAACGGTTGTATTTGTGAATTACAAACATTTTATATATTTTAAAAATAGTTTTATTAAAATATGCATTTTTTAAATATTATTTTTGCCAATTATCAACAAATAAATACAAAATATTATAGCTAAAGAATATATTAAAAATATAAAAAAATATTTCAATACCTTATATTATTATTTTTAGAAAACACAAAAAAATCCATTTTAATAAATTATTAAATATCAAAATATGTTATTTTTATAAATGTTCAGTTTTCATCAACCATTAATTATTAACTGGATATAAAATAACAAATTAATTATTGAATCAATGGATATCTAACTAGGATTTTTATACAATAATTTTCTTTTAAAGTTTAAGGCGAATACAGGGCATTGATTTATATATTAATTATCTATAGACCATAGAAATTGACTAACATAACAATTTCGCTTTAAAGGCAAAACCAGTGAAAAGCATTTATATTCGTAAATTTCTTTGTAAATATCTATTCTTTCAGATATTAAAACACTTATAACTTTTGAAATATAATTCTTTATAACTCCCTCAATTGATCATGCTAAAATGTATGTAATATGAAAGTATAAGACAAAATATTTATTTTTAAATTTGACCTAATTGACCTAATGAGACCCCAAAATTAGGTTTTCAAGGTCAAATTCCATTTTGACAACCGGGTGATTCGGAAAGCCTCGACAAAAATACCGTCAACAATTTTTCTGAGCATGTTTCCTGGAGTTGGCCTGCCGACTATAGTTAAATATATATTTCACCATTGGTGTAAACTTTGGATAGCAAGTATCCCCACAACCAATAGTCACGGTAATTGTCAGATACGCATGAATCCATCGATGTGACAAAGTGACATGTTTTAGTATTTCTCTTGAGACTATAATGAGGCCTAGCTCTATCCTGCTGGAATTATTTGTCAAGATTTTGTCGGATTTACTTGCTCTGTTAAAATATCACAATATATTTCTGAATTATTGGTATTTTCAGACATATTCACATATATCACTTCACTATATAGCCAATACTGGCCCATACGTAGCTGATCCTCAGTAGCTGTTCCTCAGTAGTTAACGTAATTATCTTTATTGATATAAACACATGACGAAAATAAAATAAAATAAAATGATAATTTTCTACAAAAGACTGGATCTTTTCTATAGTGATCTAACATCAGCTCACAAATCTCGAGATGGCGATCATCGTCATTCAAAAATTGGGGATAGATGTACTTTAAATACTGGTGATAGGCTGCTTTTTTCAAATATATAGATATCATATATATAAGCTAACGCCGTTTAAGTTTTAATCAATATTTCACTCAAAATCAATTAACTAATATAATACAATATATGTCATATTCTACCATGATGCTATCAAAGAATTTGAATAATAGCTATAACATTAAAAAATTGTTAGTCTATGATTTTATAATATATACACATAGAAATTGATTTTGTTTGGAGCAATGCAAAATTTTTATGTCAGTCAATTTCTATGTATATACAACTTTCAAAGGAAATTTTTGTAATCAATAATTAAAATATTTTTTTATTTTGAGTAAATAATTTAGGTTGACAAAAACTGAAAATTATTCCAATTATATATTGAAATGGATTTTGTTGTGACTTTTAAAATTAAAAATATACGGTATATGATTATTTTTTAACTATGTTAACATATTCTTTAGCTGTAAAGTTTTTATTTAATTAATTAATTTATTTATAATTGACAACTTATCATATATATGAAATTAAAGGAATGCATTATATATGTTTTAAAAATATGTAAATAAAATATGTAACAACTAGTTTATATCAACGAATAACGAAGTACATTTTAAATTAAATGTTGACTGTTTTATTTAATAAAATACTTATTGTTATTTTTTTCAGAATGGTTACATCGATTGCAAGTGCCCTTTTAACTATTACTTCACTCACTCACTCTGCTGAGTGGAGAATTTTGCACGGAACTTCTGCCACTCCAAAAATGTTCCCGTTTGTCGCTTTTGTTCTAAGTGAAAATGCCTCTAAAGATGGGTCAAAAGATTCTCATTGTACTGGGTCAATCTTAAATCAAAACACCATTCTTACAGCAGCCCATTGCATTTGCAAAGTTAGACCAGTATTCGTTTATGTAGGCTTACTACACTTATTTGAGTTGAATGTTGGAAGCCACCAAAGTAAATAGATATTCTAAATTATTATTTTGACTGTTTCGCACAATGTTTTAAATGATTTTTTTAAAGTTGATATATTGTTAAAGTTGATAAACTACATAAAACCAAATTTTAAAAAGTACAACGAAAAAGTACTGAACATTGGTAACAGATCTATAACAAATGTTTAAACCAGAGATACAGTTTATACCATAAATGATTTCTATTTTATTTATTTAAAATCAATTATATAAGATTTATATATTTTTGAAACTTTTTGTTAAAAAGTCAATATGGAATGTCTATTTACGACATGAGTCACCTCCCCACCCTAAGCCTCGACCAGTCACAGTACAGTTTTGCCGACTAACGAGAATTAGTTAGGCTATAGATATTTAATTAAAATAATTTGTAATATAGGATAACTTTATAAGAAATAGAAATTTGAAAATATAAATTTCGTAATATATATTTTGAAAATATATGTTATCAAATAATAGTCCAAACGATGTTGAAAAAACTACACATTCAGATTCGTCTTAGGTGTATACACAAATCTTGAGGCTACCTTCAAGTCCCATTATTCATTATATTGATAATATTAATTGCATGACATTTTAAGATTTTTATATGAAAATTACAATTATTTCCCAATTTTTTTAGTTGTCATGTTTTTTAGTACCAGTGAAAACTAGTCTATTAGTTTTATCTTATTATATAAAGGATTAAATTGTTTGAAATAATTGGTTCGGTGTTTTTTGGGAATGCATGTTATTTGTCATTTGATTAGTTTTAGTAAAGTATTTTATTATTTGATAACATTAATTATGGGGCATTATAATCAGTATAGAACATGCATTTTTTATAATTGATAAAGTACAATTTCAAGAGCAGTTAGTAGTGTGCAAATTATTCTCAAAGTATCTATTTCATAAAAAGGCTAGTACCTATACTAGACTAAATGTTTAAAATATCAAATGTATCAAAAAAGATTTTCAAAGTTCAATATTTGCTTGCATGAGGTCCTAAACGATTAGTTTATCTGTAATGTTATATTTTAAGATAACCGATGACTAATAGGTAACTTTGCTGTCCATAAGACCGTCAAGAAAAGACCCCTTCATTTGAATTGAGTTCGTAAGAAGTGTACTTTTTAACAATGCATTCTATACTCCTGATCATTCGAGACAAAAATTATCCAGCAATTAATTCAATTAATTCTAAACATTATTATATTGTGTCACAGTCCTGTTCATATTTTCAATGATGTCATTCTGCCTAGGATATAATTATTTGACCTTTGTTTATTATGCGACCGAGGATGATGTAGAAAATTCAATAATTCAGTATACAACCGAGATGGGGATTCGGTCAAATTGATTTTATCTTTAGAATTTATAGCGTAAAGATCACAATTTCCATTATTATTTTTTGGGGAGGGGCGAGAGATTGTGGTAGAGGGTGTAATGATCCATGAGTTGGATATATGCATCCCATACTACTGTAGATATATTCTCATTGATATTTTTGATATCTTAAAATATTTAACGTTTACACTTTCCCGCCGCCATAGTGTATGTTGCTTTTTAATTTTATTTATAAAAAACATAGTATGCATTTTGAAATTGCTTTGTAAGTAATCTATAAATACAAATATAACATGTTAATAATGATTCCGTAACACTGCGAAAACAATGGCCCGAACAGCTTGAACACTATTTGTTTAATATCAAATAAACGAATCATATTTAAAATAAAACATTTAAATGTAATATTTCAACTATATTTTTTTAATATTGTAGTTTACCGATTGAGAGAACGATTCATTCATCCTAATTATGCCAGAAACGTACCAGACCCAGAAAAATGTGACGTTACGAATGATCCGATGGACATTGCTATCATTAAATTAGATTCTAATATAGCATACAGCGAATATGTCCAACCAATTCAAATAGATTGCCGTATTGTAAATCCCGATGAAAATGTCATTTATATGGGTTACGGTGATGATGAAAATAATTTGTGAGTCATAATGTTTTAAATTATTATTAGCTTATTTAATGTATGACCTTAGTTTTCTAAATTAGTTAAATAAATTGCATTTTATTAATAAACATAATTATCAATTGTTTCTATACTTTATGTTGAAAATTAAATCCAATTTCACGATTTTTTTATCAATAGGGATGCATTTCTTAAATACGCATCCGCGACAACAATCAGTCGCTTCTGTCCTAAGGGTAACATCTGCACCACTAAAAGTAAGAATAGTATGGGTGATGGAGACAGCGGTGGTCCACTCATAACAAGAAAACGTACTTTAAAAATGGATTATCAGGTCGGAGTCAACTCGGGAACGAACTTTCTAAGAAATTTGTTTACATCTGTGCAGCCTGCTTGTGATTGGATCAAAAATCTGATGTAATACAAAGAAGCATATAAATTGTATTATTTCTGTATGTTATAATAAAGATATAAATTTCAAATGGATATATAATGCAAAATTATACATAAAACAAAACTTATTTTGATAAATAAAAGTTGTTTGAACCAAATCTTCAATTTTCTCTGACATTGATTTTTTATTGAACAATATCAGAATTGTAATCTTTTGTGAGTTTTCTTATAATGAATTTGTTCTACTGTTAGCGCATAATTTACTTTCATAAACCCATGTGGGACGATCATGAGAGCGGATCCATTACCCCAAATTTACCATTTTTCGAAATTTTACAAAAATTTGCGTTATTAATATATAAGTGATTAGAATAAAGTAAAATAAAATAAAGAAATGCAAAGTGCAATCAGTTTAAATATAATATAATTCGTAAAATTCATACATTAAACATAAAGTAAAAAATATGTTCTATACAAGATAGAAGAAGATGAGGTGCTTTTTTCAAACAAAGAGCCCCCCTAGTTAAATTTTAATCCAATAAAATAATTGATTTTACGCTTCACCATAGTAAATTTTCGACCAATCAGATTGAAGTAACTAAAATGTATGCTATATAAGGTGTGTGAGTTGTTGATTTCATTCTCATTTCTTATTTACCTTCATTTTGGTTGATGTTAAAAAGCGATTAATGGACGCTCGAAAACATATCATGGATGCTGGTTCGCATAGTGAACTGTCATCCATGGCTATAAAATAGACACTGATAGTCATTGAGAGTAGTATGACAAATTAGTTATTCTGTGTGACAAATTAGTTATCGCCACCACACTACCCAAACTTCAAGGTAAAATTATTTCCGCACCTTTTCATGAAACATTTCTGCGCTTCTTTACATGTTAAATTTCCGAGCACCTTTACGTGTTAAATTCTCATCCATTAGGAGTCCAGTTAATTCAAAGATAAAATTAATTTTATTGATTAAGTCGGGTGGATTATTCAGTATTATAAATGACGTTTATAAAAACAAATTAAAAGACCATTCTAAATTAATATTATTTTTTGAGTAATTAAACGATATAATAAGCAATACATGTACAATCTCTCTAAAAGTAATTATGTATGACATTTATATATTAATTGATAAAACAAGTACAACATGATCTTTGTTCAAATTGAAACATTCCCGAGAGCCTTATGTGCGAAGTATAAAGATTCAACACAGATTGATCTAATTGACAGTGAATAAGTTTTTTTATTATTCAGTCTTATAAATGTATTTTATATCGAATGATTGTGGTAGTCCAACATTTCTGTATTTGAACTGTATTTTTGAAACTAGGGGAGACGTTTAAAAATGACTAATTTGAATATTTCAATGAATAAATAACTAGCTTCATATAAAGTCTTCAAAATAACAATTTAATTTTCAAAAATGCGTTATTGGTCATAGTGGCCATTTGGTGGGCCTGAACAGAGAGTAATGACCTTGAGACTCAAAATTTTGATTCTATAGATCATAAAATATCTGCCATTGGTGCAGAAAATCTAATTTTGGTCCAGAGCCTCAACGTTTATGAACGGTCTAGGGCCAATGTTATAGGTTCATTGGGTCTAAAAATTAGTACCTTACCTTTTTTCAATTGCGGAGCAGAATCTATCAGAAACCGCAAAAAATCAATTTGCACAGAGCAATAGCGCTCGAGAGCAATTTTTAAATCCGCAATTTTAAGAATTTAAACAAAATTCCCTGTATCTACAAAACGATTGAATATTACAGACCCCTTATAATGTGGCCATTACGCACATTTTGAGTGGTCGGGCAACCTCTTAGACCAAACGGTGCTGTAGTTACAGATTTGAAAAAAGGGGATTGGCCATTTCTGCTAATTCGCAGCCAGTGACGAACGTTTTATTCATCAAATATCGTTCCTGGACCTTCAATTAGTGGATTATTAATGAGTTCAGCTCTGTACATGAAGTTGTCTACATGTTTCCCTACTCTTATTGGATAATATTACGCGTGAAAAGTAACCTTTATCGACATCTGGGAAACTGTCAAATGTGACTATAACAATTTTTGTATTTACAAATGTATGTATTAACTTCACAGCGAAACTTTCGATATTTTCGGCCTGACATTTTGAACACTCAGAAGATATTGTTATTCGAATTGCAATACTACATTTTTTCATTAACGTATTTAACACGTTGAATTTAAAAATATAACCTTTGTAGTATATGTAATGTTGCAATAAAATATTCATTTGATCATTAATATCTATATTTAAAGTAATACAAATTATATACAGTAGTTATTTGATATATCTGCATTACATAAGATTTCTGATCCATTCACAAGCCGGTTGCACAGGCGAAAATT
>JAUZNC010011618.1:0-30386 GCA_034780395.1 Vannuccia rotundouncinata | reverse complement strand
ATGGATTTCTGCAGTATGTGTAAATGGATTTCTGCAGTATGTCTACATGGATTTCTGCAGTATGTCTACATGGATTTTAAAAAATTGAAAAGTGTCAAAATTGAAGCCGCAGTAATCGTAATAACACTGTGAAATAAATAGAAAAGATTTTATAAATATATACAGTCTACTCTGGCTAAATCGGACTGATGTTCTCTTCCCAACATTTCTTCCTATTCTTTGTATGTATTTTCCATTGTCTGAACCGGACAACAATTTCATTATATAAAACAATTTATATGAGTAAAAATTGTTTCTGGTCTTCAGAAGATAATACTATGTACTTAGATATTGGTGATGAAGTAACATGCATACTTTAAAGCTAGTTAAGATGACATAATAATTATTGCTACTAAATAAAAAAACATATTACGTTAAATTATAATACTTTATAAAGATTAATCCACCATCTATAATAAGAAACAACTGGATTCTGAGAGCAATAAAGAAATAAAATAATAAATAAGACCAATACATAAATAATAGATAAATATTTATATTTTTCATAGACTGGACTTTTTTGCTGCATTTAAATTTTGTTTGTCAAGTTTATACTATATTATTATTAATTAATTTATAATGACCATTTTTGAATAGAAGTTTCTTTATAAGTAAATTATTTTCAAATGCAGAGAATAATAACAGAATAAACAGATGACCGCCTTTAAGATGTAAACATAAGATGTAGATTCAGAATGAAATCATGACAAAATGAGCTTAAAACAAAACCGTTTCTAAATTTCCATCATAAGCGACAAATCGAACTCAGATAGCTTTCTGCCTCTCATAACTATAAAGTGGACGTCAGCTCTGGTGTAAGTGAATCATATATCATCACAATATAGTCCAGCTACTTCATTGTGCCGGAGAGATGCGTATCAGGTATGATCAGTTAACAATGGCACAAAGCACACAGAAAGCAGACTACTGTGTTGTTGTCAATATCCACAGATGGTACAAGCCTGTTGAACTTAGGCTGTTAATTATTGTTTGTCGGCGTCAATAAGGTCGGAATGCATAATTTACGACCTCAGTTGATAAGATGATATAACTTGTCACCATTCAAAACAGAACATCTAATTTTGTTTGTAAATAGAACTAATTGCTCATCTTTATAATTAACACGACGTCTATTATATTTATAATAGATTTTTTATAGGTTAACCTTTAATATAAAGATTACATTTTACAAACTCAAATTATACATTTCGGATTTCTAAAAGATCTAAATACAGTATTAATTAAATGTAGAGTGTACAATATTAATTTACAATACGCTAATGTGATCATGTACTTACAGTGCAATCTTCAGAGGACGATGCGATGATATGATCATCAAATGGGTTCCATTGAAGGTCCATTACAGGTCCATGATGACCGTTGACCCGTGGCAGATTCATGCCAGAAATTCGTCCTGTCTGAAATAGTTGAAATTATAGAAAAATGATTTTTATCGTGAATTGTGCAGGTCCATAAATTTGTTAGCAAGACTATTTTTCAGGGAAATAATCAGTCAGTTTGAAAGGTTCAAATGATGTATTTTCTTAATTTTATTATAATTTTGATATATCAGAAAAACAGAAATTTAATTTAAACAACAGGTTGCTGAGTTACAAGTTTAGTCAACAGAAAGAAATTATCTTGTTGCTTTCAAACGATGGAAGTACGTCTAAGAAATAAAGTTGATTGACTATGTGTAAGCTTATCGATTATAAGCGGAAACTTTTTCACAGAGATACAAAGATGCAGGCAGCATTGCAAATGATAGCCCTTAATCGAAAAATATTCAAAATGAAGGCAACGCCCTAAATTTCCGTTCTTACAGAAAGTAAAATACAGTAAAAGAGAAATTTAAACAGTTTAAAATTTAGTTTTCTTTTAATTTAGAAGTGGAAAATCCACATTATCAACATATTTATTGTAACAATACCTTTGATTAACAAAATTGATAATAACATAATTTTTCAATAAAGGTAAAAATAAATTAAAAACAAATCATAAATGTTCATTAATGATTCTAATCAATCGGTAGCAAAATAAAATATAGGCAGTAGAGGCGATCCTATAGTGCTACAACTTGTATAAACGGTAAAAGACTGAGAAAATCGATCGTAGCTAGACGACACTCTGCTATGAGTCATCCAATTAACCAGCGTTAGCGGTTACGAGAAAGCCACAAGATCCAACTTCGGATGACGATGGAAGAGAGAGAGAGAAAGGAAATGGGAGGGAGCCAGCGTAAATAATAATGTGTGGGAAATGAGGTCATTGCGTCGCAACTGAATCATTCAACAACTTTATTCAGAATAATTTATTCTCAACAAACTAGACTTTGGTTTCCTTTGACGAATATGGGTGAAATGATAAAATAAGTGAGTCTCCATATTTGGTAATGTCTAATGACCTTGAAAACTCTAATATTGAACTCCCAAAAGTTTCGCTTTGGGGAACTGTGTGACGGCAGTAATAATTATATAAATAGTTTAGACAACAGCTCAGCTCGTTCGTTCAAATAGATGATATGACGTCTGATAAGGTTTAAGATTTAATACAATTCATAATCATAAAAAAAACTATTTTTCGAAGTAAGTAAAACAAATTTCGATGCAAAAAAATAAATTCTAAAAATTTCACATAAATAGTGTTTATATACACGACATTAAAGCTCGGCTTTTATCTTGATTGTCAACTCTGTTAATCAGATTCAACTATTAAATCGGTTCTAAATACCGAATATGGAACTTACTTCAGAGGTAGGCAGAACCACAAAAGCCCCCCCACCGCCACATTGTGCTGCTACGGCAAGGAATTTGGGATTACAGGCAATGAAGCGACCATCGTGCGCATTCTTGGAGATAGGAACACTTTCGAACCAGAGTTCCTTCTTGACGGACTCTCCATAAACGTGGCGAAATTTCAGCGGTACGCGGCCAAAGGGCGGCATCTGAGGGGTGTAGAGGATGGTGATTGAAACTGGACGGAGTTAAAGGGTGGAGTTAAAGAAGGATTGAAGGACCAGGATTCAAACCTTTTGAAAATATTGAAATAATCTTAAAGGATTGAGAAAAAATAGAATGCGAAATCAAAGGAAAGAGTACGAAAGAGGACAAATAGAAAAAGTGAAAATGAGAACTTCAAAAAATTAAAATTGAATTAAAGAGAACAAAAAATTAATGGCAAAATTTAAAAACAGAAATTATTAGTAAATTAGCGGGATAAACCATGCAACGATAACCAAAGAACAGAATGAATAGTAACATTGATGACAACAGATATGCATACATCTTACAAAACGGTAGGCTGACATTGAGCCAGGCTATAACTTCAACATGAACAAATCGTTCTTACATGCTAATTGAAAGTGAACTAGTTAAGGTATAAAATAACACATTTAATAGAGAGACAAACTTAAAAATTCAATTGTATTACTTTACTTTAAGCGCAAATTGTGAATAAGAAATCCACCAATTAAAGCAAGACAATAAGAAGAAATGTGACAATTAATATACATAAACTTTGCAGATCGATAATGATCAGTTCAGTAGAATAGACAATATATTACGCTAAATAGCCGATTTGATTTTCAGATTTAGAAAAATATCTTTCACTTGATTAGTTTTTGAGTGCAATGGATACAGTGGGTGATTACTATATATGGCAGTGATCTCCGATCATTTAATACATACATACCCACTCAATAAAGTATAGTTCAGGGTAGGTCACATTTAGAAAGCTGGCATAGAAAACGTTGGAGAAGCTGAGCCGTGTCAACTGATACACTAAAATTGTCATTGAAATGCAATTCACTTCCATTTATTGTTGCCTATTATTGTTATAATATTGTATTACATTGTGAATACCACCATTGAACTAGTGTAAGAATGTCTAAATTTAATCGTTGAACTTCGGATTTTCGGAAAATCAATACAGTACATTTAAAATAATTTTTGAACGAAATTAACAAAAATAAAAGGAAATAAAATATGAATTGACTGTACGAATAAAAAAATTGATTTTAACACATCATTGTTCAATTAAAAAGTGAATGGATAGCTCAATAAAACTCAATTAAGTGAATCAATCGAATACATTAAAGTGAATTAAAATATGACGATATTAAAAGTAACCGCTTTTAAAAATGTATGAAATAAGAATTTGAAAGCATAAAAAATTAACACCACAATGTTTTTGTTGGTTTACTAAACGACAAAAATAAAATTTATTGAAGTAATGAATCTCATTCACCAAGAAAAAAATATTTCAAATATAACTTTCAGTGCATTAATTAAAATATTCTATCATGCATATATTTCAAAGGATCTAAGGTATAAAGCAAAAGCAAAATGTTTCATAATTCATGCAATTATTCCTCAAAAGAATCGTCATAACCAGGTAATTTCGTGTTGAAGATATCTCAGAAGTAAGTTAAATATTTCTTTACAAAACTATTTCAATAGATGGAAATTGCGTCATTCATAAAAAATTATATAATTAATTCTTTAAATAAGTTCCAGTCCATCCTTTTTATACACCTTTTCTAAACAAGAAAATCATTCTACATGCAAACTACCAGAGAATAAACATCGAAACACTCCTTCGAGTTATAACTCAGACAAAATCAATAAAGCTAGTTACCTCAGACATGGTGATTTGAAGGTCAAAGAGTCTAAAAGTGCAGGTTGAGACAGATGTGGGTTTAAGACGATGTGATTTTTTTTAACTTTATACTATATACAGAAAAAACATACAGACAAACATTTAAGTTTTAGAAAAAATTAAAAATTCATCAAAATGGTAATTTGATATATTTGAAATGTAAGGTATTAAAAATCAAATTAACAAAAGATATAAGACAATAGTTCAGTTTTCATTGAGCTATGGTATTATATTATTAATTATATGTCAACAATAATATATCTTTAAAAAGGAAGAGACATAACTTTTATAACACCATATAAAATATACAGCTGAAATGGTAAACACAAAACCTAAATATTTTACAAGTCATTTAACTTAATTTAAATCTTTCTAAGTAATAAATAGATACTTTACTTACAGGTCACATGAAACATTTCAAATTATTATATATGTCCAGATAACAAAAAAAATAATCATGTCACTTATTATATTAAAAGATATGGTCAATAAAATATATATTTATAATTATATATATTTGTAATTGAAAACTATTTTTTTAATTGTAAAATTCGATAAATGAATGAATAGTCTTAAAAAATAATATATAATTTAGAAATAAGTTTATTTTTTTAAATAGAATTTAAATTAGATAAAATTTGATTGTAAATAAATAAACAGATAATTTACAAGTTATATAAATAAACAATTATTTCATTTTGAATGTTACATTTTAAGCAATAAAATATAAACAATAAACAAAGTTGTCAGACAATTCATGTGACTAATACTTTCAATTTCTGGTTGTTATTTATTACCTAACAAGTAACAAGAGTTTGTACATACTTTTCCTATCAGAGCCACTCATATATATTTATATGATGGATGGGTTAGAGACATAACACATACACATAAATAATTGTGTAAAAAAAAATTAGTTGTAGAGTAGAGTGTTTCCCCATTCAATTGTATTTTATCTGCACTAGATCTTAAAAATATGATTTTAAATGCCTAAAAAATGTTATGTGTAAAAATGTTAGATATAGAAAAGTGGTCTGCATTGGACACATTTTTTGCTTTTCATGTTTTCTATATATCAAACTAATAATATGTTTGCATTTATTTTAATGATCAGAGTGATAATAACCATTTTATATTGTTTTGTTTCTTGAAACATTTTTTTAAATTATGTCCAAATAAGTTTAAAGTTGCCTGATAATAGGGATTCTTTGGACAACTAATAAAATAATGTATTTATAACATTCCTTTTAAACAGTTACTTTGGACAATACTTGAGTTTAAAAAGGGTTAGAAAGATATATGTATGCAGAAGATGTGTCAATTTCTAACTAAATCACAGTGCATATAACCGAATACAACAAACAAATAAAGTGCAAGAAACTGTCAAAAAATGTCAGTATAAGGATAAAATGATGGTATTAATCAGAATATTTATTTTCAATTGCTGAATATTTCTTTTTAACCTATTTCTAGAATATACATAATGCTGTCCCCGTGTCAAAAGTATTCACATTTATCATAGAAGTCATATGTAAATTAGAAAATGGACTATATTTTCATTGTTAAATGATATTTAACAGGTCATATATTAAATGTTTATATGTGGTTCTAGACAATAGAAAGATATCAACCTGTTTGACCAATTTTTTTATTTTGAATTAACAGGAAATTGTTTTAACCAAAAAACAAACTTTCTTAAAATTAATTTTCAAATGTTTAAAAAAATGTAATACTTAAAAGAAAGCTTATCATATTTACTAATATCCAGTAATATGTTGTTGATAGTTACAGCATATACAATTATGTTATACAGTATAAGGTAGTAAATGCTAGTAAATGTAAATAATAAATATATAATACATTATATAAGTTGCCAAGAAGGTAATTCAAGCATTTAAAAAATAACCAAATCAAGTTATGCAAATCACAAGTCTATAAGAAGCAAAATTTTCATATGTGTGTAATATTTTAATAGATATTGGCATCCTTAGATTTCTAAGGGAATGACACTGTATAGAGGGGATATCCAACTTCAAAACATATAAATTGAGATATCATAATATTTAATGTTACATAAATATTATAATAGTGCTTTTTCTAAAAGTGATTTGATAGATGGCTTCAAAAATGTAATAATTATGCAGTTATTAAAGTTGTTATAAATTTTTACTAATTTTTATTACAGCTCTTCTACATATTCTAAGAATTCCTATATTCTTCTTACATTCTTACATATTAAATTTCACTACAATTCCTAAGTCTCTGTTAACAACATATAATAAATAGAATTTTACTAATTTTTATAATTTACAAATACTTTCTTCGCTATTAATAATTTTTAAAATTTAGTAGGAAATTCCTAATTTTAGTCACATGATCTAAGTAAGTGATTTGTAGTTATATAATTATGATATTTAATTATGTTTACATATTATGATATTTAAGGGTTGATGCAAAAGGTAAGCTACTGTTTCAATAGTTTATTAATCATATTACATGCTCCTTTTGAAACTTTACTGTGTTTTTGGGTTTTTTTGTTAGCTATATTTATATTTTTAGAATACACTATAGGTATCAATTTATTTTTCTGTATTTCAATTTTTTTAAACAAGATGTACAATCAGCAGTAGCATACCCTGCAAAGTGAAAAAATATGTCAAAATACTTAGGGGTACCAAGCTAGTGAACGTTAACTCCCACTCCAGCTAAAGGGCCACCTTCTAGCCCTCTAGCTATAGATGGGTCCAGGCCTCATAAAAAAGAGCCCCACTCCACACTGAAAATGTTTGGAATGCTTTTTTCATACCCTTAAAGTGTTATTGAATGTATTTTTGTGTTTTTAATTAATTTGTTAGTGATCTTATTTGTATAATGCAATGGATGTCTTATTGCATACTTGATATAATAAAATGAACTATAATAAAACAAATTATTTATAATGTGGTATATACATATTTTGGCTTTTAATTAAAGTATTTGAATAAATAAAAAATTACTTAGCATAAAAACTGAATTATAAAAGTTATTATAACTGAATGATTAAAAATATGTGTCTAATTATAATTTATCTTTATATTTTTAATTTGTAAATATATGTTGTGAGAATCTCAGCACCTAACAGATTTGTTTACATTGCAAGAATATTATACTAATCAAGAAAATTAAGTTAGAAATTCTATTTTTTAATATATTTAATTTTATAAATTTTTATAATTAATTTAATTCTATATATGTTTTTAATAGACTCATTATTGGTTTTGGTTATGTTTTTAAATGATCTTTTAGCACTGATCTTTGGCAATTAATATGATTATTGTTTTCTAACACATATTGGAAAATAGATGGATTAGCTTCATCAATTGTTATAAATATTTATTTACAAAACATTTATTTTTGAGGAATAGAATGTTAAAGAAGAAGGTACTTTTTCATTATTTACCCACATTTTTAATTTTTTTTAAACCTGCATTTTCCTGTATTTATAAATACAAGATTACAAGGAAAAAGTTGGTACATTACCATGTTTTATTCAAGTATAACATAAAAGAATAATTTTTTTGATAATTATTTTTGATTTTGGATAATCAATTATATAGGTTTTCAATGTTTTTACCACATTTTTGATGTTCAAGTGTGGTGGAACCAGTTCCTGGGTCTAGAAATAAGTTGGTTTAAAGCTTTGTATTGATTTTATTACAATTGATAATCCACTGTTTTCTATATTTATTCATGTTTTTGATGTTGAAAAAATATTTTACTATAATTCTATATATATTAATATTTTTTATAAATACAAGGAAATGCAGGTTTTTTAAAAAAAATGTGGGTAAATAACGTAATTTAAACCATACAAAAATAATTGAAAAGTAATTAAAACCAATAATTTTCTTATAATATTTGCAAAATAAAAATTTATAAATTTATTTATGCTGCAATTATAAATTATCAGCATCTAACAGATTTGTTAATGTTGAAGGATTCCTAAATATATGTTGGTAACCAAACATGAATTTTAACCAATCCAGAATTGCAGGTCAGACTAAACAGGAATTCAGGTTTGGTCTGACTGATTCCTGATTGGTTGATCAAATGTTAATCTCAAAATTGCACTTTATTTTGGCTGTATACGCAAAAAAAAACAAATAATATTGATATAATAAGTTAACTATACTATAATATTAAGAATGACAATCTCAGAATTTTAAATGATTTTTAGCTTTAAAAATATATAATATTAGGTTTTTATTTTCAGTGATATAAAATAAAAAAAATGTTGGTATTGAAAACACAATTTCAAATTCAAAATTGGCAGAGAAATTGGCAGAAAAGGTTTATTATACATTTTTTGACAATTTTAGTATATATATTTATTTATAATGTTATTTTATATAATAAATTTGTTTATATATACAGGGTGATCAGAAAGTCAAGCAAGTGAAATGTGTATAATGTGTAATTAATAGTAACAAAGCAATGTACATTTAATAAATCATTACACTCACCTAATAATTACAAAAGATGTTCAAAATGTCCTCCCACCTCAGAAAGACATAGTTGAGCACATGTAAGCACATTTTGGACACTTTATGAAGTGTGTCTCGAGTGATGTCATTGATGCTGGCACTGATGGCATTTCGTAATTCATCTAAAGTTTGGGGATTATTGTTATATACATTGTCTTTAAGAAATCCCCACAGGAAAAAGTCTGCAGGTGTGAGATCTGGTGACCTTGGAGTGTATAGGCCTTTGGTGATTGTTCGTTCTCCAAAAAAATGTTCAATGTGTGTTAGAGAGCGACGTGATGTGTGCGCCGTTGCATTATCTTGTTGGAACCATCCAGAATTCATCTCTGCTTCAGTCAACGTTGGCACAAATTGGTCTATAAAGTCACAATAAAGAATGCTATCCACAGTTCTGTCAAAGAAACAAAAGAAAATTCTTTCTCCTGACATGGCCACCCAGACACCAACTTTCTGTGGATGCAAAGATGATTCAATATAAAGGTGAGGATTTTTTGCCGTCCAATATCTCGAGTTCTGTGAATTCACATAGCCAGTTAAATTGAACCATGCTTCATCAGTCCAGAAGCAATTGTCCATAAACGTTGGATCATCATCAATCACGGAAAGAAGCCAGTCACAGAACAGAGACCGCTTTTCATAGTCCAGTTCTGTCAGTGTTTGTTTTACTGTAGTCTTATATGGGAAAAGACACAACACTTTTCTGACAATTTTGTGCATGCTACTGTATGATTTGTCGACTTGTTTGGAAACTTTCGGCAGGGATTTCTTAGGACTGTTCACAATGGCACCTTGAACAGCCAGCAACTTCTTCATCAGTAAAAGAAGGTTTCCCACTTTGTTTGTTCTCTAACACTGATCTTGTCACTCGGAATTTGTTAATTAGTCGTTTAATTGTGGAATCGTGTGGTGCTGCAGCCAATGGATTGAGATTATGGAAAGCCTGTTTAGCCTCAGCATAACACCCACTTCTGAAATAACTCTCAACTATGCAGTGCTATAGACCATGACTGAATGCTGAATAATGCATATGATTTTAAAATAAATCAAACAGTTTTTAATTCTTATTAAATTAGGCAATCGTTTGATTGAGCCAATGAATTTCATCCACATTTAGTTCAATTTGGAAAATCCAAAATTTATAAAATAAGCATTGTGTATGTCTATATTTCGATCAAGTTGGAAAATACAAGCATTGTGTATGTCTATACCAGGTGCAATGATTTATTAAATCTACATTGCTTTGTTACTATTAATTACACATTATACACATTTCACTTGAGTGACTTTATGATCACCCTGAAGATACATTATTTTTAAGAACAAATTTTATATTATAAATAAAATTCAAAGTTGGCAGAAAAGCTTTAATACATATACAAGATTACTTGTATTGGCACTGCAAAAATAGCACATTATTGTATTAAATATATACATAATCTTGTGATATGATCGATTTCCTCATTCCAAAATATATTTTTAAAAATGATAATATTCTAGACTAATGGTCATATGTATATAATAAGTTATTTATACTACAATATTAAGAATGACAATGTCAGAATTTTTGAACGATTTTAAGCTTTGAAAATATATAATACATCAGCAATTTTTCAATGGATATAGAAAAATAATGAATTAAAGTAAACTTAAATAATTAATTTGTCAATGAATTTCATAATAAAATTTATTAAATATTAAACAATTACCGATTTTATAAAAAAAGATCTGAATTTTCGTTTATGTAATTCGCGGGATATAAATATCTTATTCCATTAAAACCGGTATATTTATTTATATTTAACAAAGAAACATTGTATTTTAATATCACTGCAGTGTCAATGCAATAATCATTCAATAATTTAGTATATATCTTTTCAAATTAAATGTCGTTTGTATTGTAGTTTTTTTAAGCGGTAAATTTCATCACAGAAATAGATTTTTATAATTTAACTGTTATTATACATTTTGTAAATTTTTGTATACAGGGTGGCGCATAAATACTTATAATATAGCCTCACCGCTTAGGTATTGATAATAGAAATGTAAGAAAAGAGATAAGATATTTCTGATGTTTTAGAGAAATCCCGCAAGGACCAAAAAAAAATATCTATTTATAGAATAGTGGCCATTCATATATTACGTCATCATTTTTAACAGGATTCCTAATACTCTCCCACACCCCAAAAATCAATGGTAATTATCACCTCTATACCCCCTCAAATATTACGTATTAGCTGTGGCTCCGGAATCTCCATATCATTCACATCAATTTCTTCCTCATTGAGCCACTCCAAATCTGTCAGACCCTCTTTGTATTTTATTTCACACATTAGTTCTCTTTGCCTGCAGGGCAACCACACGTATTGATCGGTTTTTGGTGACTACAGATCGTGTCTCCATTGATTCTCGCGACGAATGACACTTCATGTGTTTATTGAGAGATTTAATAGATCCATGCGATACCGCCTACAACATGAGCCCCAGTGTAAGCGTTAATCAAGTTATTGTACAGCTTTTCCTTATTCATTACTTAGTATAAATTCAAAAAAAATTACAACTGATAGCACAATACGATTTTAATTAAGGTTGCAAATTAATTATATTGCTTTAAGTTAAAACAATTTTAATTGAACTATGTGTATAATGCATGTATATTGTATTTAAAGAAATCTATCTATGTGAACATTAGTATAAATAATATATAGATAATTCGGAATCATAGAATAAATGACAAAGTATCTATACGAAATTTTTATACTAGCTGAATAAGAAACCTATAAAGCTTCATTAAGTGTCTGTATTCTTTTATAGACATAAATCATACCTTGTTAATGTGAGCATTAGGTAGACACTCCCACCCATAATCAACATAAAAACAACCCCTGTTGAATGACGTAATATATGAATGGCCCCATACATTCAGTATATATATAAAATCGTAAATTTATTGTTGTCTATAACTGAAGATTATGACGCTCACTTTTATTGAATTATACTTTATTAGATATAGCATTTCTTCTATGGTATATTTGTTAGCAAAAATTTTAATTTTGCAAATATGTACTTAATATCTATTTAAAATACCAATTAAATCAATATTTTTAATGGGGCTAAGTACTTGTGACTCTATATATAGTAAATGTGTGTATCATGGTGCCTCAATACGTCAATCCTTTTTATTTCAGCAATTATGTAATTCAATATGTAACCTTCCGGTTCATTTGGTGACCGGTTTGATTAACAAAGTTCCTTCTCCTTGCAACGTTGAGTCTGTCAAAAGAAGAAATCTATTTTTTTATTCGCACATAAAAGTTTTTTCGAAACGGGTAATAGTACTTTACTTTCACTATTGATTAGATTAAAGTTTTTAACCCTACTAAAAATACGTTAATAAATAAATTGAAAAAACACGAAGGAAAAGACATACACATTATTAAATAGAATTTATTATTAGCAATGCAATGATGGCACAAAAATCAAAATCTGCAAATAAACAGAACATTAAAGCTATTCTAGTACCGCACCAAAATATTACTCTAAGAGGGCGCATTATTCACCAAGTGTTCTATTGTATATTACATAGTATATGTTCATATTGTGACATGCTTAGAAAGATTAGAACTATAAATACATAATGCACAAAATGACAAATCAAAAATGTAGGAGAATTTATTGCTCAAGCACTAATAAGAATTACAACGAACTAAAGCAAGTTGGATCATAAAAAATGTGGGGAAATTATTTACAAAATCAGACAGGTACACAGAAATGTAATCATAAATGAATAGTAAAATGGAACATTATTATATAGGATCTTAAAACTCAAAACAAGGTTATTCCTCAATTTAAATATAAAATATTTCAATTATGAACAATTGCTGAATGAATTTTTTATTTTTTCTGCTATTGATTAATAGTGTGCAGTGATCATTATGTACAAAAAGGTGCGCTATATTAAAAAAAAAACAATAAATACCAATAAGCAAAATAATATTAATGAAACAGAAATACAATAGAGAAAAATCATTAAAAACAGTCTTTTAATTAAAAAAATTTAATGTGTTTGTATGAAAAGAAACGAACCGTTTTCTTAAATTTATATATTTTTTTAAATCTCACTATTTAGATTGACTCATTTTATTAATCTGACGATACACAAAACGTGATCGTAAAATGTATATTTATGATCGAGTAATTACAAACACAGAATCTCGTTTCATTACAAAATATGATTATACTGATACAATGCCGCAATTCAGTTTCAAAAACACACTCTAATAAGCTGTTAAACATTTTTAAAATGGTATACACAGAAGCAATTTACAACAGGCAAGCAAGTAAGTACAAAAATCACACTTAGATTTTTGTTAATAATTAAATTAAAAAGTAGATTACTACTTAAATGTATTTAAGTAATATATTGAAAGGATCTATATATTTTGAAAATACTTAAATTTGACTAGTCATACGTAAAGCGTAACCCTAAAAGTATAAAAATGAATCAATAAATGGAACAATAATTGAGTTGAATAAGTCTGTTAAAATTTACGTCTAAACGTCCAAATATCACTTGAAGCTTATACCCATGTTGATCTAACTATTAAATCCTAACTCTAAAAGAATAACATTTTAAAAATAGAAAAAATATAAATATTATGCTATGAACTATAAAAATGAAGAAAAAGCTAAGTCGTTTATTTCAAAGGCGAATAGCTATTTAGCAATGTCCCAAAGCAAAGGAATTAATTCATTGCTATTTGTAGATAGCAGAACGCATTAAAGTAATCGATGTCATAAACTATAGAAAAAGAGATGGGTTACCTTATAATGACAGCAATAAAAAATGTATTAGAGTTTTAATTGTGATTAGATTGTAGGACTAATTTTCGACGATCAACATGTCAGCTCCCTTTTTCGACCACCACTTTCGAATGATATTTGTACGACAATGAAATACTACAATGACTTACCACTAGACATCAATAGTTTATTCAAAACCTAAATTATGTCGACTGGTTTTCCAAAATCAAAATAATGTTTAATGATGCACACATTATAGGAGATATTGGAGGCCAAACATGAGCAAAGCACTGATTCCACCCGACGCAGGCAATGTTACTAGCCAGGCGATAAGAATGTTCCGAAAGACCTTCCAGTTAACATTGTCTCGCGATCGGAATCTACCCACAGCCACAACAGAACCGACCTTACAGTGCGTAGTTGAGATTGGGATACCTACGTTGGATGCGATAAGAACTGTGAGAGCGGCACCTAGTTCAATGCAGACCCCACTAAACGGATGGACAACCAACAACAAAAGCACAAATTAAACAGTAAACAGTCTACTTTTAGTTCACAGAACAGCTGTACCGACCTTGAAGGAGTGATTTTAGTGAGATCCTCTCCGAGTGTTTTGATGACACGACGGCCCCAAACCCAGAGTCCAATTGATATACCAAACCCACCAAAGAGCAAGATCCAGATGGGTGTCTCAGCCTTCCCAACGACCGATTGTTCCTTGGCGATGAGCCACAGACCGATCAGTGGACCGATGGCATTGCTAGGAGCAAGAGAAGAATACATGAATTGACATTCACTTGTATAACTTGCCCTGATGTCGTGGTATTATTTTTTTCATTTGTTACTTTGAAACGAGAGAACTTATAGAAATAATTTACAACAAATGACTACATAAATTTTAGTTCTACGTTTCAAGTACCTGCTAGTTGTAATGAACAACAGACAATTTATGGCTAGATAATGTCATGATAACCACAATAATAAGCAATAATAAGCAGAAAAAATACTCGTACCAGCCTATTTTCAACGTTGCCTACCTACCAATCACGATATTTTTTGCTACATTATAAATCGGTTATTTTAGTAGTCTTAACTTAATCCAATTTGAGAGAAAAATTAGGAACAATTATTTTACATGTATTATGTTAAATATTGAGCAGTTTAAATTTTATGGATTAAAATAATAATTGACATTCCATTTTACTATATGAGCAAGAGAGAGATAAATTGTGAAAATACATAACAACCATGTAGTCATTCAGAAAACGAATTATTTATCCGATTGGGAAAATCCAAAAATTCAAACCTAAGGTAATTACGTAAACGTTTTATCCTTTTCGTTAATTTTTGTTTTTAAATGATACGGTGTTTTTGATTATCTACAAGAATTGGCAAACAATGAGAATGAGTACAATGAAAAATATGAATGAGAAGAAGAGACATTACCGAATATGATAATGCAGAATGGAAAACCCTCAATCCATGTAACACCCTCTGAGATCCAAAGAGAATTTCTCTCTAATAACCGTATACGCACTTCCTCTCTGTATGGTCACAATGGTAATATGCAACTTTCCTCATACCATCAAAGTGTGTTTCTACCCTCGCCACTCTTTACAACAATAACGTCACAGCAGATGATCCACAAAAGCCAGAGGATGTTCTTGCTTACAACCAGCTGAAATAGCCAGTAGAATGTTGGCGGAAAACAATGAGGTTGCCTCTAGTCTTGTTCCCTCGCTCTAAATGCCTGGATAACTCGGAAAATGAGTTATCCACTGCTAACCATTTGAACCCGGCCCGGGTTGCAATACTGTCTTGCCATGACAATTACATTAACTGTATGGAGTCAAAAACATAGATTTCTAAATCAACTAATCCAATACTGAATAAGAAAAAATGTTGGAACGTAATGTTTTGTCGCATGGGAAGGTAAATTTCAACAGATTACATGAAAACTATTTTATAGGGATTGTGCACTTTTATTTCACATCTATTCGTTAGATTGTACAAATATTTTATTATTTGTAGTAATTCTGTATTTGTCAGTTTTTATTTCATGAGTTTATTTTCGAACATTTACTCTTGAATTTTATAGCTTCTTGGTATTTTAGTTATTATTTTGTAGTATATAGTTTCATTCTATAAGTTTATTATAATAATATGCTACCCAAGTTTGCTTCTTCATGTATATTAGTTCTGTTATTTCTTTGCAGCATTCTGTTAATTGTTTGGTAAGGTTTTGTGGAAGTTCTTCAAATGATCAAGTGCCCTAGGTCTCTTGGAATATTTTGTGCATTTTGAAAAACGTCAGCCTGAAGTAATCTGTTTATATTTTTTATCGTTGGTCGATCTATGACAATTTTTTGGTAGACTGAACTAGGTATTGTTGGAGGTTTACTGGTATATAGAGAGATTTGTCAGGATGAAGATATAGTGAATATAAATCATTGACTTGTAATAAGTTTATATAAACTAATTGTCATATCCACAATCAAGAAAAAATATTAACATTTTTTCCAATAAGAAAATATTTAGTTTTAGCTTAGAAATAATCTAAAGTTGTATTCACAATGCACTACATTATTTTGCTAATTACTAGACAACTAAATCTGTTAACAAATTTTATGAGTGTCTATATTAATAATTGTTTTTGAATTTAATTATTTACATCATGGCTATAACAAAATGTGAAAACCTATTGTAACTAAGTTATAAATCATTATATGTTGTAAGACCCAGATAACACCCATTCTTGACTAAGACATACTATCTGAAGAAACAAACCTGAGAAACTTATTGTTACTAATAGAATAATCTCATAGAATATAAACTCACTTAAATATATTACCTATAAATTACTAAATACAAGAATGTACACAAATACTCAGTAATATAAACAATAAAATATACTCAAGAATAAACCCACGCAATAAAAACCAAACGTAAATTACATAACAAGTTGAAATGAAACAATGTAAACAATCCTTGATAAAATAGGTTTAATTCCATTAGATGACGGAATTGTAATGGCAAGACAGTCTGGCCACCCCGGATTGAAATGTTTAATGCTCGCGGTCGACGGCACTCTCTTGGACCTAGGCATGCAGCTCATAAGGCCATTACCATTACAAATACCTACATATACTTATTATTATTTATTTCCATTTTAATGAGCATTTCAATATAATAAAAGTTGTCACCTGTTTGCAAGAGTAACTGACAGAAACTTTCATAGTACGTATGGAAAAAAATAATATCGTAAATGTTGCATTGTATTCTGTTAGGAAAAGTCAAGAAAAATTGGCCGTCTAGATCCAATAAGTGGTTAACTGGTTCAGATATTGATGTCCTGAAATGACTTGTTAGCCGTGACACTTAACCCAAATATGAGTCCTAGACACTGTAATAACCTGTACGATATATTTTTAACTTTATGATCTCACCTAACATCGTTACCTCCGTGGGCAAAGGAACCAAATATTGCGGTGAGTATTTGCAGTTTGGAGAATATCATAGCCTGTTCTGGACGGTCTTTGATCATGGCTCTAGCTCCATCTAGGTCCTCCTGTTATTGAGACATACAAGAGAATAATATCTCTAACCGGAGAAAAAACATCAATTTTTAGCAAATGTCAATGAATAAGAATATTCTATCTACATCACGTAACTAAGCAATACCTTAACACAATAATTACGATCAATATACCAGTTAAAACCTGATATATTGTAACAATAAACATGGAACGCAATTTAAAGAAGTAAACATTGTTAAACCATTTCAAAGTACTATAAGTTTAACGTTCTTCATTTCATGAATCAAAATAACATTAGACAGACATATTTTAATAATAAATGCGAAGAAAGCATTTCGCAAAATTCTCACTCTTTCAACAAGAGATGTGTACACATTCCGCGCATCAGGCAGTAAAAGTATAAATAGAATGTCTGCAATTATTTCTTCTAAATATTTGTTTGCAAGAGTGTATCTTTCGTTTCTGAGACTTGGCAATACTACATTACTTATAAATGTATGAGAAAAACAGTAAGAAGTACGTATTGAATAATAATTTACTGATAGTTATATTCTTGATCATACCTTCCGACTAAACCGGTTAAATCCAAATTGTCAGTAAGAAACTATTTTGGATAGGTTGGAAAACTTTTCATTATCATGAGAAAGAAGTTTTAATACTAGACACAATCGATTCAATGAGTTTGGGAAATATTACTCTTTAACAAGACTGAATATCGATTGACAACATCGGCAACGAAGATGCGAAGAAGAGACGATGTATAAAGGTGAGAATGAACAAGCAAAGAATGTGAGCAGGGCAACGTCGGTATCCAAGGATATCTAAGAATATTTTCAGCACGAAACTAAAGCCTTACTTGAAACCAAATGCTACCCATTAATATAGAATTAGTAAAAAGGATGTTATTGATGAACAGACCTTAGAATTATTGTTAGAATAATTAGTCTGAGATAACGTTGTTTGTATAACGTTAGTAACAATCTCTACAATTGTTCAATAATTGCATTCATAATATATTCTAATAATAAACTCAGACTTTAAAGGAAATATCAAATAATCACAGAACACAATTTCCGGAATGACATGTACACTACATCTAATATTTATTTTTATAAAAGTTTCAAACCAACAACACAATAATTGAATGCCCAAATACGGTAAAATGTCGTTATAGTGTACTTTAAAGGGTCAGACATAAAAGTACGAAATAGTAAATAATTAGTGAGTAGACCAAATTTCAAGATACTTAAAATAATTAAAATAATAAAGATATATTGCACACTAGATCCATTCAAAATTGTAAAAATAAATTCGTTATTAGCAAACACAAATATTGACAGCAAGCATACAAAACTAATGAAGGAAAAATCATTAAAAAAGACAGGAAAAAGTAAATGTCATACCATGAAACGTCATAATATCAAGACATCGTTGAAGAATCAAAAGAAATTTGTGGTGAGAGTTAAAGGGACTAATTGAATGCTTCGAAATAACCATGGAACATATTTAACATAGAGCAGATAGGAAATATACTATTTCTACAGAAATAGAAGCTTAAGAGTAGACTCTATAAAGAGATTTTACCGAATCAACTAAAACAGAATTTCTGTAGGATTTATTTAATATACAAGTTAAACATAAAGAGGAAGTGACTATCACGCAAATATGTACAGCACGATACCACTGAAGGTAATTAAAAAATTTCATAATTGAAAATGTTTTCTAAAAATAGAATAAAGCATTCATAGTAATATTTTTTTATAGTTTGGGACTGTCTGACTTACATTCTGCTCGTCAACAACAGCAGCATCGTTGTCAACCTTGTGATGATTTAGGGAGGGTTCAGAACCAACAGCTGAGGTCACCTCAAAAGCTGTTGAATTGAGAAGAAAAGAAAATTGTACTCTAAACCATAGATATTTCGTTCTATAAATTTATCGTTTTATTCACATAACCCATACGTTCGTACAGATGGATCGATGTATAGATTGTAAGCAAAAACTGTAGTACTTGCGTCAAAATCAGATGACATTACTAAGGAGAAAATAAGTATCTTAAAATATCCTTCAAACAATGTCATAATCGATAAACAAAATCGTAAAAGGAGCTTATTGCCTTGACATCTTTAAGTAAACAATTTTCTAGACAAAGTAAGTAAAAAATTGGAAAAATAAAATCCAACATTTATAAAGATAAAATACTAACGCAAGTTGTTTTGACTTTTATAAGTAGACTAAAACCGTCAACTTTTCTATAAATTAGTGATGCAATGTTTTAAACGACGGAAGCCAAACAGGATATTAAGAAAGAAAACTGTTACAGAGTATTGGAAGGAAAATGTCATCTTAAAAAACTTAAGAAGTATGTTATTAAAATAATCATGACATAGATTTTATTAATACGATATTGAATCAAAATTTCTTAACAAAATACTCATTAACATGAAAGTAGAAATAATTTTCTGATAGTAGTATGGAAGGGTCAATTCATATCTAATCATTCCACTCAAGAGTAAACACATTTTGAATTTTCTCGCAATTATTTAGCCAATCAAAATCAAGTACGATCACGTGACGTAATGCGTAAATTTCTTTTTTTTTTGTTGAATTTAACTTTGTAAAGTGCAGTTCTTTTAATCACGCCACTTTTTTGCGAAATGTATTACATATTTGACGAGTGATATTTAAAATAATGTATAGTCACTAAAGAAAATTGTATAATACATAAGATCATGTAGAAATTCATTTAGATAAATTCTAGAATATTGACATTTTTAGAAATGTGGAGAGTTTTGCATAATTAGTGATTAAATTTAACCAAATTTAATTGAAAACTACACTTTTGAAATATTAAACATTGTACAACAGAAATGCTGAAAGTAGTCATTCCGATTAAAAGTATAAAACATCGCTATTTAATATTTTTTGGAAAAGGATAACCAAGTTCAGAATAGCAAATATAGCCTCTTTGTAGCACTTTAAAATAGTGAAAAAGGTCTAAGCAAAAAATGTGTCTGATTTATCGATAAATGTTCGCAATAGTAAAATACAATTATGAATATACATAAATTAAAATCAGTCGTTAATGTCTTCAAAAAATCAAAGAACTACGAAACAGCAATATACGTCAGAAATAAACTTTAGAAAATGAAGCTAAACGACACAAAGTTTTCCATTCTCGTAAAAATGTTGTGATTAAAGAATAAATTTTACTATTTGGTCGATAAAATGTGATGATTTTATAATGTTATAAATGTTATAATGTTAAGACATATGATTTGAAGTTCTTTTCACACATTTTTATTGTTTTTTCTAACGTCTATTAATGTCACATATGCACTACTTGGAAAATATAGAAAATAATCTAGTTATGTAATAACCTACACCCACACATTTAATAATCAATAATAAAAGAATAAAAATCGATACATCAAATATGAAAGCGGTGACATACTCTCTTTAGACTTTTTCAGGGATGGTTGTGGTGTTTTCTCTTCATTAATTGTGCCGTTACCGTTGTTGTTGGCACCGAGAACGCCAGGAGGCTGACTGCGCAGTTCTGTTTCGGATTTGAGTCCACCGACAGACGTGGAAGATTCCACAAACGCCTGTTTATCATTCTTCAATGAATCTGGATGAGTAGTCAAGAATTTGGTGAACTAGTCGCATAAATAGTCATTAAAATAATGCCTTTTAAACAGAATGTTATACTTATTTCTGTTGGAGATATTCATCTAATTATAAACATAATGGTATAATAAAAAAATCAATGTCTAATATGCTAATTAGTAAAAACTATGAAAGAAACTGTATCATTGTAAATGTGTTTTACATAATATAACAGCAGAAAGCCTGTACCTCAGACGTGTTTAGTTCAGATTATAATAATGCAGAAACCTACTTTAAAAAAGTTTTAAATGCATTAGAGAATCAGAGAAATATGCTAATGTAACTAATGTTTTACAATCTAATTTTCTAATTATTTTACAATCTAATGTTAAAATAATATAGTCAACCTGTCAAAACATATAAAAAGTAGCAATATAATATTACGATAATTAAAACCTCACGTAAAATTTTCTTTCGTTGCCAGGGTACAAATAGAAACTTGACGAGTACAGCGACGATAATTCCTATCCCGAAACTGAGGATGAAGGTTGCCCAGATGGGAATTAGATTAAACTTCAGCACTAAAACAGAACATGATTTGAGATAATTAAACAATATATATATATATATATCATCTCCATTGATAAACAGATCGATATTTAGTTGGGAATAAATAATAAATACGAAAAGGTAATTCTTAAAATAGAAAATAACATTTTATATAACTTCAACTAAATTTAAAATATAAACCTAATTATAATATAACCTTAATTGTACTAAAAATCATATTACTTAAAAGAATTTAAAGTTCTAAAACGTTTGATAACTTTAGATATAGCGTACATTTGCAGTAAGCAAATTATATTTACTGTTGACGTTGCAGAATGTTATCATATTTCACGGAATATTCTCACAAAACGGTACAACAGTGTTCCGAAGGGTACAAGACATTAGTGACTTACATTAGCGATATACATTTAACAATAGACAATCTTAATTGGTATTTGAAGTATTACACGGATATTGTAACACATAAATGAATCACATGACAGTCTAAAGGGACAACAGTCAAGTTGACTTACTTGGAGGACCGTCATAGAATATGGAGAAGGCATTGACAACGATAGTGAGGCCATAAATCACTGGTAGGAATCGAAGACCAGGTTCCAAGGCATCCACCTGAAGATTATTGTGAATTATTGTACATAAAAGTAAATTAATAACCAAAAAAAAGGATTAAGTTTTATGTAGCTTCTAAAGTGTAGTTAATCTATACAAATAATATAGAGTAGACAGAATCAACAGTCGACATGATAGTTTATTTCGGACACATTCATAAAATATACCGCTAACCATGTGTACTGCACGTGATCCTTGTAAGCTTATCCTAGAACTGTACTGATGTAAATAAATAAATGGTGCCTAATATACTGAACGAGAGAGTATGCAATCCAATATAAAAAAGTGCATTATGGGGTGTGGATAGTTCCCATCTCCGTCAACAATCTGGACACTGTGTTACGTTGGCAAGAGAGGTTAGCATTTATGTAGACGGTTTGAATGAAATAACCACGGGACAGATAGAACTGCTTCTTTTAAAGTTTAGTAACCATCTGTTCTGCCTAGTTTAATTGTGAACTTTAATAAAACACACGATACTGATACATTTTATTATGCATGATGTGTAGATAATTATGTTTTAATTAAACAAGCAACGTTTCGATGTTGTTGCTACTGGTTACGTACTCAATAATAATATTATAGTTTAATTAAAGAATTATCGAAAATACAGACGCTCCATTACAAAAAAAAATAGAAATAAAATATCAATTTTAAAAACGAATTTTACTCACCTTGCTAAGAACGAGAAATTTGATGAGGAAAAAAAGAAGAACAGACACAGCTCCACTGAGAGCAGGAGAAATGAACCATGACCCAACTAAAACAGAAAATAATCAATATATATCAGATCGTGATCCACATTCTTTGATCTTACTTAATGGTCATATAAATTAGCAAGGTAGCCCTCAAATTTGAAATAAAGCCCTCTAATTCAAACAAATAGTCAAATTCAAGCAATCCGGTTTTGCCTTATCCTAAACACTAATAAATGGAACTATTTTTAATTCATATAACATTTGGTATTATTGTTTTGTTCGTATAATGTATGGCGAAGTGTGTCAGAATATACAGAATATACAATACAAATAAAACAAGTAACGAGTGTTTATTATTCATTTTGAATTGTATATTTTGTCTAAACCATTTTTGTGTAACCCAATGAGGTCTCCGAAAAGACGGTTTATACAAAATTGAATGTACTAAAAATCGATAAAATTTGTTTATTCAGACAATAAAAGAGATGTGGGTGGGATGATATAAATAGGAGAATAACAAAGTAAAGTTAAAAACTATCTTTGGAAGAGAAACGACCAAAATATACCCGTCAGCAGGCTAGCTATATCCAATTTCAGGCTGAGAGTGTAGGCTGATAACATATCAATCCAAGAAAATAATATGTTGCTAATGTAACAAGTGAATAAAAACCGAAAGATTGTCTCTTTTTATTTGCGTTTCAAAACTAAAGTAATAATAATTAAATATGTAGACTATAAACACACTAAATTGCCATCAAATTGAGCACAACAGAAAATGGTATTTTATTTAATTATAGGTCACAACTTCACCGGATAGATATCAGGTGATTAGGAGAACAATTGTGTACTTTGAGTACACAATTGACTTAACAGACTTAAATAGACTTAACAGACTATCACTAACGTAAGAACTGCACTCAATTCATGAGAAAAAAGGAGAGACCACTAACACGAGTGATAATGTCATATTACTAAAAATAGCAACCAAGAGAGAAAAACGAAAACAAAGAGTACGCCGAAAGGCTTCCATTCGACATCAGACGAAATGTTCAGTTTATACGCCTAAGAACTGAATCAATACTTAAGCTAGCTGCAGCTACACTGGGAACATGAGTGATCTGCGTGGTTTCGTATTTACATTTTCTCTCTCTTTCTTTCTGTGTCCCATTAAAGTTGTCTAGCAATTTAGTAGTTCAAGTTCGCAGTATCACTGGCCTGACTCTATTCCCTTCCCCGGTGGAATTAAATTATGATTGCTGGCTAGTGGTTGGTGGGTCAGAATATACGCGAATCATCTACCTGAGTACAGAGAAAGATTCTCCAGGTCAGGAGAGATTTGTAGAGAAAATATTCCCCTAGTGTTGAAAGCAAATCCTTATAAAATTGGATGACAAATATACCATGTTTATTCTGGGTGGTTCAAAAGTAGAGTAAAAAGATGTGAGGATACAAAATAATAATCTTAAGTCAACAGTATATTGAAATTACTCAACTTTAACGTTGAATAAAAGCTTATCAAGGGTTGGATAATTTTTTTAAAGACTTTAAAATTAATTGCGATATGAGAATCATTACTTACTTATCATGCCCAGTTTCTCCCAATTTACTCCACCAGCGCCATGAGCGACAAGAGCAAAGCCGATAGTGGCCCCAACAATGCTGTGTGTAGCTGAAACAGGCACTCGGAAGAATGTAGCAACGAGAAGCCAGACACAGGAACCTGTTAAAGACAAATAAAAGGGCTTTTATTGATCAAAATTATAGCAAATTATTCATCATAGTTTCTTAGATCGATAGATAAACCAAGATAGATATTCAACCACAAGACTGCTCTCAACTTAAACGAGAAGCAATTAAATCGTTAATATGGCACATATTATAAAGAGTAAAACATACTTCAGTATACCTCAGTTAAGTAAAGTTGAAAAAGAAGGTAAACTTCTAAAGATGGAAGGATTGAAGGAATTAATTAAGATGAAGAAGATGCAAATATCATTAGATTTAAAATTAAAATAAATTGACTTATAATCAGTATAAAGAACCATCGAATACTTCCATTTATTTCACTATAGCAACAATTTGTGCAAGAAGTGATAAAAATTATGAAAACATCTTTTCACATCACTGAGTTAGTAATTTAAATAAAATCAATACCGGCTCGTCTGAATTATTTAGTGTAGTAACCCCAAAGTAGGAGGGAGTGGCTAGCAAGACTTGGTGGGCTACTTCAAAACCAAATCCAATTGAAGAGGAGGAAAAGAATATCAGGAGAGCTTTCGACGGCAGTACAATAAAGTAACAACATGCACTCTCTCAGTACAAATATGATGAGGAGAGAGACATGACTTGAAGTCAATCAATGATAAAAACTGCTGAATAGATAGCATATTCAACTAGGTATTCGTTCCTCCCTAAAAGCAACACAAGAGACTATACACTTGATAGCTAATTCATTTCCTTTGACTTATGAGTGTATCTGTCAGGAAAGGTTTCACTTATCAAATTTCAGCTCAGATGATTCCTATAAAAGACACTTTCAGTGATGTTGTGTATATTCCGAGGAGAGTAGTATAAAAACCATTATTGAACCAACAAACATTATATATTTAGAAAAATGAACTTTTAGGATTTACATAAATTATTTACTAATATAAGTAAGTTGAGTTAATCCATTATTTACCTGAAGTCAATTCTGTACAATTATGCGAATTCCAGACGGTATAATAAAGATATAGTATCAAATAACAAGTTAAATATAGATACTGAATCGTTGATAATATATCATCATCATCAAAACTCACATCAAAAAGCAAATATCCAAGGAAACCACGCATTTGTTAATATAAATCCATCAAATTTAATTTATAACGGGATATAAAACGACAGCTATTTATTATTCAAACATTAAAAACAAATCCGGAATAATTGTTCATAAATCTTCACAGGTATATGCGAGAGAGAAATTATTGTTAGCATAAAAAATGCATAAGGTAGACGTTTCCAGAAATAATTACGAAGTTAAAATATTATTTTAATTAAACACAATTATGTGCAAGAAGATATTCAACCGAAACGACGCAATACAAACAGGTGTACATTTCAATATATTACTAAAAGACATTTCTGATTGATTCGACCAATATAGGACTCGGCTATATGTCTCACCCCGACTGATAATAAATCCTTATTAGTGCGAACCAATACTGTCCAGATATTTCCTTTATGATTGATTATTATTAGTAATTGTTATTAATCCGCAATGAAGGCATGTATCTCAAATAATAAATCAGAACATACCAGTCAACGCAGAAACTTGCCCAACCATCAGAAGTTCGTGTCCTGGAACTGTGCTATTTGTTCCATTGGTGTTATATGTTTCAACATCAATGATTCCTTTTCTAATCGTATCTGACACCTTTGCCCCTGAAATCAAGAGAACTATGTAATATCAACGGAAACCTAAAGAGCATACAATTTATTCTTAGATTACGGAAAAATAAACAATGTTAAGAACCTATAAAATGCGTAGAAATATTATTTAAAATTGTAAATTTATGGATAAAATCGGTTAATGAATTGCTATTGTTAAACATAATTTATGTACTCAATTAAATACATTATTAGTGATGTCAATGTGCAATACATATGCACGAAAAACGTCACAATCTAGCTATATTAACAAGTTTACACACAAAACCGCACTAATGTACAAATCGATTTGAGATGAATTTATATTTCTTCAAACTGTTGAAATAGTTCATTACTGAAAACTAAATCATAATTTGGCTGTAAAACCCGGCAAAAGTAGACACAGGAAATAAAACAGGAAGGAACAAAACAGACAGCAACAAACTGGGTGTGTGCAAGGAGGGGGGTTGAAAACGTATCCACAAATGATCTTCTTTATTCACGACTAGAGGTCAAAGAGTCATACTTATACAACTGCCTGTCATTTAATAGAGCAATGTTGGAGCAAATGAGATTGAAAATAAAATTATGAGTGTGTTACCAGAGCTTCGGGTCATCTCTATAGACTATCAATCATACGAATGTTGAGAAATATACTCGACTTCTTCTCATAGAGTACCTACTATAATTCATATTGTAAGAAAATGCGTGGTTTAAACACTTCACCAGACTATGGCTGAATAAATTATAGTCTATATGGAGTAACTAGGTTTTATTAATTGAAAGAAAATTTGTTTGTAAAACCATATTAAGTTTGGAATGATGTGAATTGAATTCCAACCTCAGAATACAAACGTCTTCTCGCGCAAACAATTTAATGTTCCTTCAACTTAACATGTTAAAAAGTTAAACAGCTACACCTTACTAACATGACACATGTTAACTAGTTAATCAATAGAAATATCAACTCACTTATATGAAGTAAGGTGTGTCAAACAATAAATGCGAACAATAAAACAGTTCACTAGTTAGATGACATACCCACCTAGCAAAACAGCTCCAACTGTTTCAAATATCGTGGCAAGTAGACAGGCCTGTTTGAGTGTCAAAACTTTAGAACCGACACTTGTGCCGAACGAGTTGGCCACATCATTTGCCCCAATTCCGAAAGCGAGAACAAATGCGATGATAAACCCCAGTACAACCATCCATATTTGATCTTCAGGAATATAAACCATTCTGTCTTACTCTAGAATTACTTAGAGTAAAGATAGAATTTGATGGTGAGGACCTGAAAATAAATACACACGATTTAATTTCATTTTAAAATTATTACACACATCACATGAAAAAACACTATTAAGTAATTGCTAACTAAACTGTAACATATGCACAGACAATATCGTTTAAAACGTCATAAAAAATATGCTGTATAAAACTGTCGTAATAGAAAAAGTATATGAGACAAGACGTCACCCAAAACAGAAGAATTTCGACTGTTAATCCAAAGTAACAGATGTTGAAGTAAAGCACAACTGACTCGAACTAAAAATCTTTCTGAATACATTCAAACAAAATTACTCTCAGTAATGTATATTTTAATGTGAAGAAATAATCGTCAAATGGTTCATAAAAGAAAGGAGCTATATTGAGAGAATTTTAAAGAAATATTTATAGTAAAATAATTGCAAGCAAACGTTACATAATTTTAACGATTGTTTTGTGAATCACTTATACAGGAGAATACCTATCGAAAGCAAAAATAATAATTCAGTAAATGATACTAATTTTATTAGTAGATTTACAAATAACACAATTTTAATAAATATATATATTAAGGACTGAGATGTGTTTTGTTCAGCTTCAATACCAGGTGTCCTCGAAGCTATTCATTGACAAATGAGTAAAAGCCTAAACACTGTTGTTGTACACACTTAAGTTATCACTTTCTTATATATCAACCAATTCAAACATTGACAATTTTTGTGTTACAATATTCGTATGAACTCAATGTATTTGTAATATTTAATCATTGCTGTCACTTTGATAATTTTTCCACTATTTATTCACCTACTTTATTAACAAATGCAAGTAGCATATATAAAATATATATAATTGCAATACACATGAATAATTATATTCATATTGGCTACTTGCTGAATGTTGCCTATTTCCATTACTGTATACAATTAGACAAACTAAAGGTCCCTAAAATGGATGAAAATTTATTCAGACAATTTTATACTTAGGTCTCTGATACCTACATTTCATAGTAAACTTTGATACAGGAAATGAATAACAGAAATAAAGAGACATTTCAATTTAAAAAAAATACATTAATTTATAAAAGCTAAAGCTCATAAAATAGTAATATTAAATTGATAACAATAATCAACAAGAAGTGAACATTAGTGAATAAAATGTTTAGAAATATAATTAACTTATATAAATAAACCACAATTGCTGAAAAAAAATATAATTTTTTAATGTTTTATACTATTATATTTAAAAAAAGTAAAAGCCAATAAATGTTATATAGTTGTTGATATGTTCAGTTTTCAGATTTTCTATATTAACATCCTCATAAACAGTTCAGACAAATTGTGAAAATGTTATGTGCCTCTATAAGATTTAGAATTTATTTATAAAATTACAAACATGGTTCATATGCATTGGACTTGTAAAATTCAATATTAGATTATTTATCATCTGTGGAAAAGGATGTTTTCTGTCAACTGGGAATTCCCAAAACTATAAACAGGGCTCATAATTTTCCCATTTGAAAAAAAATGAAATGTAATAATATGAGCAAAGCAAACATGTGGGTCTGGAGCAAACAAAATTTTTTAAAGTTATGGAGGTCAATTTGAAGGAGACTGAACACTGATTATAACTACATAAAATATGAGTTAAATTAATATGCCTAATATGCAATACATAGACTATAAAATGAAGAAGAAATAGCATTAAAATAAACTTGTTTGCACATAGCACAAAATTTTCTAGTTTTTTTTTAAATGGTACTTTTTATTGATATTAGTTAATTTCTTCATTACTCCATTTTCATAATTTTAGAGGGAGGAGGATCAACATTATGACATTTTTGCATGAATCTTTAGAGCCAATAAAATTGTGGATAAAAACAGAAACCTGTTAAAAAATGGAAAATTATGAGCCCTGTAAAGCATCCCAAGTTGATATAGTATGATTAAAAATGAAAATAACATTTTAAAATCTGCATTTATAATACTATAGGTAAATGGTTAAAAACAATAACATATATATGTTATGAGATTTTTAAATGTTTTTAACTAAGTTTATCTTCCAATTTCTAAAATTTTTGTTTTTTAGACTTTGTGGGAGACCTGTAAATGGCCATGGCCTTAAGTTGATCACACATCAATAAATAAACAAATATAAAAATTCTCTGAAATCCAGAAATCCCTTGACACAGACATCTTAAATTAAAATATATGAAATGCAGTAAGGGACAACAGCCAAATACAGGGTTCATACAGTTTTAATAACATGAAATTCCCGACCTTTTCCTGACTTTTACAAAAAAAAATCCTGACCTTTTTTCTATATATTTTTGTGGTGACTAAGCCAGGATCTATGAATACCACCCCAGGTTTAGGAATTATACTGTACTCATAATGTATAAATCAATAATATGTACTAGACTAGTGGGAAGCATAGGTTGGAAGAACAATAATTACAATATATATTGTCATTTGATTTGTTGTAATGTTATAAATAGAGAGACAGACAATGCCTGCACCTATTCGGCAGACTACGTGAATAATAGAAAGAGATAGACAGAGAGACAGACAATGCCTGCACCTATTTGGCAGACTACGCAAGTAATAGAAAGAGATAGACAGAGAGACAGACAATGCCTGCACCTAATCGGCAGACTACGCGAGTAATAGAAAGAGA
>JAUZNC010011607.1:0-12439 GCA_034780395.1 Vannuccia rotundouncinata | reverse complement strand
AGATAAGGCATATAGTGAGATAAGGCATATAGTGAGATAAGGCATATAGTGAGATAAGGCATATAGTGAGATAAGGCATATAGTGAGATAAGGCGCAGTGAGATAAGGCATAGTGAAATGACACCATTACAATTCTTAAGTGAAATTAAATTTCAAAGGGAAATTAACATTTACTGATACAAATTTTGAATGGCTTTTGTATTTACAAATATCTACCCTCTACCTTAAAAAATATTAATTTACAAAATTGTATCTATTTTTAGATTAATTGGTTTCTGCGGAACACTTTTTACGTCACCTGGAATTGGATCCCAATATTTTTTATTTAATAATTCGTGTTTCAAAATAGTGATATAATCTGATATAAATTGGAACATACATAATGAAAACACAATTTATTCTGATAAACAATTTAAAAAATTTTAAAAGAGAAAGAAGATGACAACCTTAAAAAGGGATATTTTACTTCTTTACGATATTGAGCCATCACCTCTCTCCTCATTATAAACCCATATTTTAATGCCATTCCTAGGTATAATTGTTTTAATTGTGGGATGGTTATTTTAGGATGACACTTTATTGGTAGTGTGGATTTGTATAGATCTCGAATTTTGAATTCATTTTTGGCGTGAATGAATTATTCATTCAATAATTTGATGCTGCCGGTTGCTATTCGCATCATAACTAATCGCTATATTTTATTCATATACTCATGTTGTTCACACAGAATAATCAAACGGTCATTTAATTGTAGATAATATGGACGAAGCTCAATTACATTAATTATAACATATTGTAGACAATTTTTGTGAGCTTTAAACATAATTAAGATGCAAAGCAAAAGAAAATTTATTCTGAAAAGCTTCTTAAAACTACAATTTGTTGAAGTCTGTTTTTGAACTAAATTTATTTTTATCTTTGATAAATGTTGTTTTAATGCTGTTTGTACGTTTCAGAGATAAACAATCTGTATATTTTGTTTTGAAAATACCGTGGTGTCATTCTCTTTTACAAATCTTTTTTAAAGTTCATATTTTTATTAAATTAAAACCTTTTATATTTCTTTTGTTACAAAAATATCGTACCTGATTCTATTTCGTGAGAACAAACATCATATTACAAAATATTTTGAAAATTAGAAATACGAGTTTTCAATAACTGCAGCAACTCTTTTTGTTCGTTTATAAAAATTTAATTAAATAATTTACGAATACATTGCAAAACTCACACCCCCCGCATTTATAATTAGACTATTCTTTAAATTATGTTAAGAAATAAATACTCTATATTATAGAGAACTCATTTTTAATTGAAAAATTTGTCAAAAAATATTTTTTTAAATCTAATTTTGTTATTTTTAAACATTATTATCTTTTTAAGGCATCATTACATGAGTTGAATGACGTCACTCATTTAGATTATAAATATATGTACTTGTTACGTTTGAATGGTTCATATTTCGTTTGATTATATATAATTAATTTGTATCAGTTTTTTTATTGAAGTAATATTAAAATTCAAACACTAAAATTGATCAATATAGATTAATTATTTTAAAAGTAAAAAATATGGGAATAAATGCTAATTTTATTTATATAATATATATTATTTACTATTTATAATGCACTCTTGAGTAAATGTCCTTTTAACATAGTTTTTGAAAGGAACACTTCAAATATAAATTTAAATTGACTTAATTTATTAATCAAACAAAATGTTTAAACAAATTGTTAATGATTCATTAACCCTATCCATACCGAAAAGGGGTTAGATTCGGCCACCCCAACCCCCCCCCCTCCTCGTGAATTTTCTTATAAGGAAGTTTTGCTACTTTTAGCCCTTTTTTGATAGACCCATGTGGACGATCATCAACCTAATTTACCATTTTTCAAAATTTCACAAAAATGGCTATTATGTAAATGTAAATCACTGAACAGCTTATATTATGTGATAATCAACCAGAAAAATTGTAATAAACATTACTCCACATCAAAATTTTTAATAATTTGAAGAAATACATACAAAAAACTATAAATTTGAATTACCTTAAAAAATTTCTTCCGCGATTTTTCCAATTTTTGCAACATTAGCAAGCATAAAACATCCTGAACTATCATCATAACACATTTGATGCATTTGGCAATATAGAAACATCATATTCGGAAGAGGGGGGGAGGGCGATCGACCCCACCCGGTGAAAACGCGCAAAAAGGTCTGTATGTAGAGGGTTAAAGAAACGCAAGATTGAATAGTAATATAAGTATTTCATATTTTAAAATCCATATGTACTCGTTAGTTATGCTACAGATACAAGTACATTTATTAATATTTTACTTTCAAGCGATCAAACATTGTGATTATGTCTCCATAGTTTCAACGAAACCTTAGTTCCATGAAAAATGAAGAACATCTTTATTGCTGATCAATTCAATACACATTTAAATGTTGTTAGATAGCATTCAAATTTTACTTTAAAATATATTCAACAGAAACTATGAAACATCTTTGATTATTTGCGTCAACAAGGAGAATCGTTGGTTATTTTCCACAATATTTAATCTTTGTTACTTGTCCCCACAATTTACTATTACTATTCTTTGTAACCCATTTACCCCCTATTAACGTTTTTGTTCAAATGGGATTGTTTTATATTCGTATTGTTTACAATGTCACACACTTTTGCATACGCATTGATTATCTTTGGTTGTTAACCTATTTTCGCCAATAACAGCGACGATTGTCTTTTATAATGTTCCATTTATTTGTGCTACAAACTTCTCTATATAATTGAACAGAGGAAGTCTGCATATTAATTCTTCAGTCACATATAATCCTGTCTTAATAAAAATATAATTCGTTCGGTTTGTAAATATCTTACAATAACGTGCCGTGTTTTATTTTGTACATAATGGAAAGCATTTATCATATACATAACAATCATAAGTTACGTGTGTGAGAGCTTTTCTTAAAATACAGTCGGTTAAAAAATACAATTGTCGGTTTACAACATTCCACTGAGAAAAATGTCGAAAATATTAATAACTTGGGTAAAACGGTCTTAAAATGTTATAAATCTGTTCCTTGCTGTCAAACAGGGTGTTAATACTATCTGTAAAAGTGGACGTCACTTTTGTAAATATGTGAGTAATAATCACTCATAAAGATATTATCAAAAGTCATTAAAAATCAAAACCTAAAAAAAAGCAATTCGTTTGAGAAATTAAAAATTTCCGCTACAGATTTGGACATTTGGACGCTGACAAGCGGGATCATTCTCGGTCTTACCGCTTTTTCTAAAGTTAATCTGTTGTCTTCACTTTGGGTGATAACAATACTTTTATGCAATAGTAGCGATTACCAGAATAAATCAGTAGATGATCCACGACAGAAATATTACTGTTGATATTAACAGAAAGTTACAGCTTGAATGTATCTCTATAGTGTAAAAATAAACTATGTTGCACTGTAACTAGAAGAGGATATAGATCAGTGTCAAAAATAGCTGATGAAATAATGAAATGTTATTCAATATATAAAAGTTTCATACATACAGTCACAAACCAGTGGATAAGATTTCAAATCATTTATATATAAGAGCATTCTGAAAACGTTTGGAGCTCTCGTACGATCAAGAATATGACCCACAAAAGGGCTGAACCGAGATAATAAAAATGAGGTCTGGTAGTGAGAAGCAGCTCTTTTTTGGTGAATGAAAACAAGCGAATGTTATCTGAAATTATACCCCAGTTTCCGAACAATACTTTCAAATTCTGATCTGGAAGTCTGCACACCCAATAATGTAAATAATAATTCCTACAACAACCCGAAAATCAATAACGATCGATAATCCAACTTCAAATTATCCTTGACTACAAATTAAAAAACTTACGATGTGGATACAGGTCTAATGGACTGCTTATAATTCAGCAGCTTATGCTTGCGATAAAAACTGGATCGAATGAGTCATGGAGATAATTATTGTGTGTGTGTTTGGGATCAGATATCCCTTCGTGTGATGTAGAGGATTTCCAACTGAAAATAAATGATCGCAATATTATATATTTAAATAGCAGTTAAATAATGTTATAATTTTTAAAACACATGTTTGTGTATGAAGTAATTATAATTACTACACAAATATGTATCCAGTATTACAGGCAGTAATAATGTAAATTTAGGATTTGAATGCAAGAAGTATAGTTTTATTTTTCACAAATGCAAAGGAAGATAATAGAATTAAAAATCTAATGTTAATTATTCAACAAAATGTTGTGTCTCGGAAGCTGTGTTGTGTTCTCTAGGATTCTAAAGAAAATTGAAATTTAATTGTATTACCTATTACAAAAAGATTGCGTTTCTCAATTCATTATTTATAATAAAAAATGAATAAAAATCAATTAAAGTATTTGATTATTGTGAACACTTTTCAGTACTTCGGACACAGTTCTGACACATAATTTGTTTATTTAAAAAATTGTTATTTAACATACTCGCTTTATTGAATAAATGCCATGTATCCATTTATTTAATAAAAGCTTATAGTCTTACTTCGCTTACCTTCTTGTTTAATTATTTTTTTAGATGGATTCTTCTAAAAAATTATGTAAATGTCACCACACTTTTAGCTAAAAATGTTTTTGATAAAGCATATAGAGCTTAAGCATACTTATCACATTTAAGAATGTTTATTTACAATTATTTGGTTAGCAAATATGCACAGATTTTTTATTTGATCTGATAATGGACTTTTCAACAGAAATTCAGAAATATTGCGAGACAATTTTTTTACATATTTACAGATATTATTATCGAAAGCATTCAATTCAAAATATCATTTATAAAAATGATAAAACATTCATATTGAAAACAGATCAAAAAAGATATATATTTCAATTATATAATAAATATAATATTAATTGAAAATTCTAATTGATTAAATTGATTTTCAGTTTCGTTATGTTTTTTTATATAATTTCTTTGTATATGAGTTAATTTAAAATTTGAAAATATATAAATATGTTCAGTAAAAAGATATTTCAGAATTAGTTAAAATGAGAAGTGAAATATAATTGTAATTGCAATTGGCACGTACGTGCATCAAGTCTAGCAAATTATTGGAAACGTAAGTTTTTTTATTTACGAAATCTTGTAAAGAATGATATCAATCAATAATGAAAGATAGTAAATTATTAGATAGCTTTAATTAAATATAATGTTGTCTGTGATTCATAAACCGATCCATATTAATTACGTACGTACCAATAATTTTGTGGGTTTGATGCACGTATATAGTTTTTCTTAAATCAAAATTAATCTTTTAACAAAGTATTTATACTAGACGTCTTTTAAAAAGATTAATCTTGAATGATTGAATGATTGAATCTTGAATATCGATTCTTAATAAACAACTTAATTATCAACCGAATTCAAACCTATCAATTTCGCAAATCCAGTCAAAACTACCACTTTGAATAACAAAAAATAAACTCAATGTTTTGTTAGATGTTCAAAAAATTATTTAACTTAATGAAATTATTCTCTATACTGAAAGTGCCTTATTTTTTACATTACAAATTATAAAAAGTACAACATAGTGTAAAGGACAGATATCAATCAGTTCTTATTTAAACACCTGTCAAAAACAAACACACTATATACTCTCCACCTTATGAAAGTACAAGTACAAAGTATAAGATTGTTTATTAATGCTTAAATATAATAATATATCCTAACTAAGAATTTAATCTTGATCAAATATAATTTCGCTGTTTAATAAACGTTTTATTTTTTTTAATAACATTTTTAAGTTTTTAATAAATCATTTTTAAGCTAAGTCAAAGTAAAAGTACAATTTGTTTAACTCACAAAAATGATCCATTAAAAAAGATATCTTCAGACGGTTAAGTATCTTCCAAACGCACATAGTTTAATTCATAAATTTGATAAATAACTGCGTGACAGATTTAATTATCCGAATAAAGATATGCTTTTTCAAAAAAACGCTAAATCTTTCCGACGTTTTCAATGTGTCAATCTTTTTTATATTTATTTTTCAGTTGTGCTTAAACTGCTGAAATATTTAATTGAACTATAAAATTTTTTTATATTTTGTAAAAATAATAAATTAAACAAATTCTAATTACGACATCTGTTTTGTAACACATGTAATTTAAAAAAAAAATTTTACACGTTCTTAAAATTTGTTTTCAAATATATTTTGAAAAAAATACAATAATTTTTGTGAATAATAAAAAATCTATTTTGTAAGGTTGTTTGAGCTTTAGTAAATTGCTTGGAAGGATTTTTATAATTTTTAATGATTCAGAGACAAATCGGAAATAATATTTATATATTTTACGAAAACGAATAAAAAATGAAAACAGCAAATAATGCTATATTTAAATCATTGAAAACATTAAAAAAAACCATTAATGGTGCGAACTTTATTGAAATATATATATAGACAATATTTCAATTTAATTCACAGCATAAACAGAAATACATTTATATTGTTAATGATTTTTTAAGAGTATTATGTATTTAAATACAATGTATTCATTATTATATATAAAAGTTTTAATCCAACTTTATACGAAAATTTGAATATTAGACAACCCCATACTATTATTGAAACCAAAATATAAATATTTCAAAATAGTGTTTAACAGTTTGACTATGATGACCTCATTGTAATTAATCAGATAGCCTTCTTCCAACTAAATGCAAAGTTGACCGTCTGTTAATCGATACAAAGGATGGAATATATTCAATTCTTACAATTTTAGCTCACTGTTAAATAAATTCATTAGTTTTGCAAAGACAAACGTGTACCACAGTTATTGAAGTAAATTGTCAAGATTCGTGCCTCGTGAAATATTTTGTTAAAAAAGTGAAAAATGACTCCACTTTATTTTTTGTTTAAATTTGTTAAATTCAATTCAAACAAAATATCGCACCAAATCTAGTGACGAAGGTATTGTAGAAGTAAAAAAGATACCTAGTTCTGTTGATTCAAGTATTATATCGGAAGCACAATTTTTAAATGTCTATATTTATAATAATCTATTTCTTATTGTAGACTATATATTTTTTAATAAAAATAAATTAGAATGTAATGAAAATTTTATTATAAAAACCTGAGAAAGCTAACAAAACAATTATTTATCTAATATTTAATTCTAAAATGCAAAAAAAATGTTTGTGAAATAGAATTGAATTTTTTTAAATTGTCGTAAATTTCTCTGCTCGTCAAATCGATACAGAGGATCCCGACTTACGATGGAAATAAAATTTCTTAAAAAGTCTAAAATTCAGTTCGCTTTTTCAATTCTTTTACAAACTATAATTCGCTTGGTTTAAAAAACCTCGAGCCAAAACTTAATGAAAAGAGAAAGTTTCATCCAACAAAATGAAGAACTCCAAAAATTAAGCTGCCTATATTCCCTTTTCTTGGTGGTAATTTATTTTTCTTTTTAGCTAAACAAAACAATAAAAAGAGGATGAATTCATTTTATTTTCCTGCTTGGTCGTTTGCAATTTCTTATCAGTTTAAGGCAGAATAAACAAAGAAACTATACAATGTAAACTTTAATTAAATATCTACAATATCAATTAAACTACTGATGTAAGAAATTACTGCTTATCAATTTACATTTTGAAATCTAATCCAAATAACTAACAAGTTAGTGAATAGCACATTAAGAGAATTTTTCAAAATCAAATATTTTAATTTGCATCAATTTTATTTATCTTGCATAATCGTATATTGCAAATGTTATGACTACATTATAAAAATGACAAATATGAATGAAGTGTCACTTATTGAGGGAAAATGAAACACAAATAATAATTGTCCTGGACCACGGTAATACTGAACATTAATTCTGTAATTTTATATATTTAATACAGCGTGGGTACGTGCTTAAAATTATTACATAAATTCATTATGGATAAAACTGATAAAGCTAAAGCAATGATTCGCACTCTCTCCTTTAAATTATTCTATCTACATTCGCTACTCTACCTCCCCTCCAGCACACTGATCACAAACACAATTATAAGATTTTAATACTACTGGACGAATAATTTTATTGAAAAAAGTTAAAGATTGTGGTTGCCTGGGATCTTAAATAAAATAAAATATTACTTCCATTTTATGACCAACCAACTAAAAAACCAAAAAAGAGTATATACTAAGATAGATACACATTACAAAACTCATTATATATTTTTTATTATTTTTTATTTAAACCAAATTGTAATTTGAAAAATAGCTTAATAAAAATTATATTTGGTTAACCCGAATTTGCAATATTTAAACAGTATTACCCTGAATAAAATGATACCAAATTTTAGTAATTACTAGAAGAATGGTTTTATGTCGGAATAACAGCATTTCATATTATAAGTATACTAGAAATGGTCATAATTATATTTAACATCACTGACATTCTACTTCTACACACACATACCGTCTAAAATCAATCAATACACGATCAATTAAAACGCCCTCAGAAATCTTTAAATTCTGAAAATTATCGAACACATCTTTTGTGTTTACTAAATATATTATATATAATATAAGTAATCTTAATTTTATGACCCTTAAATTTGGCAATAGAATAAATATTACATTATATCTTATCTGAGAGACATTAAATTTTTCGTATTACGACCTTATCTAAGTATCAGATGCCAGCCATGCGGTCTAGGGTGTTCTCTATAGACTGAGATTTGACATATTATAGTGAGTGTTTGGGTCTTTCGCAAAACTCCGCTTGAAAGGAAGGGACGCAAATTTTCATCCTTTTAAGTTCTCGTCAAATGTATACTACATACAGGGGTTGTGAATCTAAACTGCAAGTATCAATTCTGACCGTTTGCCAACATCAGCAAGTTAATTACATTCGCAAACCATAGGAATGTTTCCCATATTGTGCACAGTATAGCTTGTAAGAATTAATAATAATGTTTTCATTACTATTAAAAAAATTTTTAATGTCACCCGATTTAAACAAGTGGTCTATTTTTCTCTAAATTTAAGACAAATGAAATATTAATTTTACTTCTAAATATATTTGTTTGTTAAGAAAGTATATATACAACTTATACATAAATACTTTTACATATTATTTTTTATTAATAAAATAAGAGTCTAACTGTGTAAATTGAATCATTCTATATCAAAATTAAGTTTTAAGCTGTATCAAAACATTAATAAATTTGTTAGATATCTGGCACTAAACATCAAGTCTCCCGCAGATATCAGGTTTTAACTTTATGAGAGTTTTCAATCTTCATTCTATTTCAGCTGAGAATTGTTTGCTTATTTTTGTAGTCGGAAAGTAATCCATTCTTATTTCTTTCTAAACGTGGCTAAACTAATTATACTCATGTATAACCATTGCAATTCACATCATTATGCCAATATAGAATATCCAAATAACCTATATCTGTGCCTGAGAAAAATCAAAAGTACCAAAAAGATATTTTAAAAGATTTTCTACATGACAATATTTTGTTATAATACATGCCTATCACATTTTCTAAATCGATAATTGGGATAATGACGTTACAAATAGCTTGTTGTAATACATAAAAACTAATTTAAAATACAAAAAACTGCATACAAACTTTTATATTCTTACTTATTTGTAGGGTTTAAGGTTAATGGGTTGGATTTAATATTATTAACCATTATAGTTATTTCTAACTTTATATTATTTATTTCATATCTTTAATTACAAACAATACATAATTATTAATCAAAGAACATTTATTATTTAATCAAGCGTTTCATTAGTACATCATAGCTATTAAAATCTGAACTTATTATAAGGGATAATCATAAAATACAAACATACCTTACCCGTCCAGTACTCGTCACCTTTTCATGATTAATCTTATTCACTCATCACAACCATTCAAATTTATATTTCAAACATTCAAAACAATATATTTAAATCACTTATCTGAATCATAGATAATAATCAACAAATACTTATCATAGGTATAACATAATCACCCTGTTTCTTTTATAAATTCCCACATTTAATCATTACTGAATAGTATTTCCCAAAAAAATGCATTTAATTTTTCCACAAAAAAATATAACTAATTTTTCCAAAAATCAAAAGTTTATTTGTATCCCCAAATTTTAAACAAAATAATCAAATCCCATCTATGCAACATTAAAATCAGTCAAAAAAATTCATTCTTGTAAACTTTCATGTAAAAAACAATAAATACAATATCTTATATACTAATCAAAACACATTTTGTTGTGTTGATACCAACTGTATGATTACACAATATAAACATATTGAGCCAGAACTTGAGAATTTTCATCTTTGACTTTAAATATGGCCTTTCCTTTGTAGTGCATAATAGCCATAATACGAACATTTATTAAAATAATACAATTTTAAACCTACAAATCATCTTTTCTTCTCTTCTGTTAAATGATGTGTATCTTGCCAATTTTTTCTTTTCATTTAAAATCTTCTTTAATTAATATGTAACATCATAAAATAATTATATATTCACAACAGATTCAATCGTTCAATAATTATTACATTTGTCATTCAAACCCAAATAATTTAATCCATTATATTTTTACGCTAAATATTTAATCATAAATTTTAAATTTATATCAATTAAATCTATTTTCACACAACATTCTTTTAGGCTAATCCGCCACATTGCATTTCCCAATAATTGGATCTATGGGATGTATATTATGATATTTGTGGGCCTGAGATTTCACTAACTAAACATTTCAGAAGAAATCACAAGAAACTGAAATTCATTTTGCAAACAATAACATTACATATTACATAGGTATGTAATGACATTAAATATAATCTAATTCTTCCATTTTCTTGCGCAAAATTCCTTCCATATCTACAATACAAATCAATACTACGAAGCAGTATTTATATTATCTATTCAATATCAATAAAACATCATTATTCAATTCGGAAACATGTCTCACCATCAAATAGTGCAATATCTATAGTCTCACATGTATACTTAATACATAGTAAATCTTTTCAATTGTAAATATCAATACATCAATAATAATATATCTTTTCATTTAGCATTATCGACAATCTTTATTAATTGTGTCTCCATAGGATTTACAATTCATAACAAATGAATAACCATTATAATAAACTTACTTTATCTTATCAAAGTATCTTATTTTACAATAATAATTTTCTTTTAAAATTCCACATTAATATTACTCAAAAGCAACACAAAGAAAACGGAATATATCTTTCAGAACCACATTTTGTTCTACTGTGTAATTACACTCTCAAAAACATATGAGAAAACATCTTTAAAACAAAATATTCCAAAACAATATTTCCTGAAAAGTCACTATACTATAAATCTTTAAAATCGCAATATTTTTCCCGCAGAATATCCAAAATTCAACTATCTCCACATTTATTTAAGAAGCATTTAATCTCAAAGAAGCGAGCAATGCTCCAAACGAATCTCTTACAGAAAAATCTGCACAACGAATAAATTTACCATTTTAATATCGTAAACGATTTTTAATTATATCGCAATAATATTGTAATAAATATTTATGGAACTATCGACAACGAATTGTAAAGAAACGAAATTTTTCTACCCATATTTAAGAATCTATATATGAATCTTTATTTTAAAGTAATATATACAAGAATTACTTGCCATATATTATGTGATTAATTTTAATTGAAGCATTCATTCTTCCATGCGCGGTCCCAATTGTTGATTGTATATGATGACACAAGATTTATGAAATAAAATAATATATATATTTGTAGTACACAAAATCTTTATGGGCGTTTTCCTGGATTTAATTTCGCTAATCACCAATTGTGGGGTTTAAGGTTAATGTGTTGGATGTAATATTATTAACCATTATAGTTATTTCTAACTTTATATTATTTATTTCATATCTTTAATTACAAACAATACATAATTATTAATCAAAGAACATTTATTATTTAATCAAGCGTTTCATTAGTACATCATAGCTATTAAAATCTGAACTTATTATAAGGGATAATCATAAAATACAAACATACCTTACCCGTCCAGTACTCGTCACCTTTTCATGATTAATCTTATTCACTCATCACAACCATTCAAAATTATATTTTAAACATTCAAAACAATATATTTAAATCACTTATTTGAATCATAGATAATAATCAACAAATACTTATCTTAGGTATAACATATTTAACAAATTATGAACATTGTTAGACTGAAAAAACTTTGAAATATATAATATTAGTTATAAAACTCATGGCTATTAACATGAGGCGTTTAACAAATGATAGTTAACATCAACCATTTAACAAATGACTGTTAACATCAACCATTTAACACATGACTGTCAACATCAACCATTTAACAAATGACTGTTAACATCTACCAT
>JAUZNC010011596.1:9836-29529 GCA_034780395.1 Vannuccia rotundouncinata | reverse complement strand
ATATTTCAACATTCCAATATATTCTACACCATATTTCAACATTCCAATATATTCTACACCATATTTCAACATTCCAATATATTCTACACCATATTTCAACATTCCAACATTTAAATATATTTTTCTTGTTTAATTTTTTTCAACATTTTGTATAGTCAGTATTTCTGTTTTGTAATAGATTTTATAAAAGTAACCTTCTCATTTTGTTAAGCCTCATCTTATTAATGAACAACTATTACTAACAAATACTGATAATCAATTTTGTATGTCACGTGCAGAACGAGGCAGTGGCATTCGACATTCTCGAGCCAACAGCGGTCGAAATAGTCTGGTTGGAGGAGGCAACACGCCCTCTATCAGGACAGCCTCGGCCAAGAACTCTGGTGGACTTACATTAGGAAGTTTTAAAGGGGGCCCTTCCTTGACAGTAGCGCCTGGAGCTTCATCATCTTCTGGGTATGACGAGGGTAGTCAAATGACTTCATTGACTTCTTCGAGACAAACTAGTGCTGGTAAAGGACATATTATAATTTGAAATATGGGCTTATTTGAGTATATTTGAATACATTTTTATTTTTCATAACGATTAATTGTTATGGTTTTAAAATTGTAATTGTATTTAATCATAAAAAAATATTACAACCATGAATTCAGTTTGTTTGAAAAGGTCACGGTATAAAGACAAACATTTATGTCTAGTTTATATTATATTGTAGGTAATTTAAAATGTTTTCTGTGGAACCAGGGATATTTAGTAGTGGTAATATCTAAATAATTTCTTAAATGTTAACAAACTTATGTGTTTGATTAATTCACAAACATTACATTTTTTATAAATCTGTAAAACTTTTTTAAAAAATACAAAATTTAAATTTGGTTTTAAAACTCTAATTTTGAAGTTCAAACGTTTTGCACAAAATGTATTTTCTTGGCGTTATTAAGTCATCTAGTTTTATTGTATTAAAATAATCATTTCGTATTCGATAATTTTGACTCAGTAAAACAAACATATTATTCAGGAAGTACAACAGATAGCCAAGTTCACTCCGTGTTTTCAACAACCTCTGTTAATAACGGATCAGCGGGTAGCGGATCCAGAAGAGGGTCCCACCTCAAGCCGTCTGACAAAGTGACCATCACAGACAGTCCCAGTCATCCTGAGTTGCCCGTGGCTTTTCGATCTCCTGAAGAGAGAGCTGCTAATCCTGATCGATTATCGTTGGACAGGTGATTCGTCTTATGATATTAAATTGGTGGATTCTTAGAAATATTATTGTGAATAATGAATACAATTTTCAATTCGTATTTATAAAGAGATAAAGAGATACTCCTGTATATTATTATTAAATGAGTTCGACGTGATTCAGAAGGATGAACCTTTATAATTGAAAATAATATAAAAATACTGAAAAGTTTGATTTCATAGAAACGATTTATTTCTTAGAATGCAAAAGGTTTGTCATGTTAGTACCTATCTTCCATTTGTTTGCACACCTCCACAGACGAGGCCTCACAATGTGTCCCATCCTGGACTCGGAGGACAACCTGCGCTTACTTAATTATCAACACAACCTCATCTCCAAGATACAGAACCTCGCTTCGCTCCGCAAGTTAATTTTTCTAGATCTCTATGACAACCGAATTGAATCCATCAGCGGGCTGGACAACCTCAAATCACTGCGTGTTCTCATGTTAGGCAAGAATCGCATCACCAGGATAGAAGGCCTCGACAGCATCACCAAGCTGGATGTCCTGGATCTTCACGGAAACATGATCGGGGAATTGGAGAATCTTGGTCATCTTTACGAACTGCGAGTTTTGAACTTGGCCGGAAATCAGCTGACTCATGTTCGCAATTTAGCCGGCATGCAAGCCTTGACGGAGTTGAATCTTCGCAGGAACAAAATTCGGGGAATTGAGGATATAGATAAGTTGGATTGTCTTCAGAGACTGTTTCTCAGTTTCAATGAGATATCTAGGTGAGAACTCTCACTTTGATAATTAGGATATCTATAAGCGTTAACTGGCTTTCATTTATTCGGCCATCTCTTTCATGCAACAGCTGGCAGCATATTGCCTGTCTGACAGACTCTCTCAGCCTCTCCGAAGTCTCTATTGACGGTAATCCTCTCTCCAAAGATGTCACCTATCGACAAACAGTGATACGAAGCATGCCTCAACTTCGTCAACTCGATATGAAAAAGATTGCAGTGAGTGTTTTTGTGTCTGATATTGCACATGATTAAATACTTTAAAATAAAGTCAATTATTTGCAAAGGTCTAGTTTAGTGATTAGTTGAAAAATCTTAATTTACCTTTTAAGTTTTCTCATTGAAAAAAATATTTGTTAGATATTAATTTCAATGTGTTGTGTAATTGTAGGTTATACTTAAGTAGTCTGTATATTACCGTATAAACATTTGAATCAATACATCAAGATTTCTACCTTTTGATCACGCTCGTCGTATTAACAAAAATACGTTAATGACTATACTTGCTTGCCTACTCCATACGTACAAAACTTTTTTGATTTTTATACGTGACATTTTTTAATTTGTTCAATTTTGATTTATGGATATGTTATGATCTCTTTTATTTGTATGTTTAAATCAATGCTTTGGAGTTTTACGATTAATATTTATTGTTAGCTGGCTTAGTGCATTATAATTTTAAAATGTGATTTGCAATGTTGAATGAGAGAGAAAGGATATATATTATCAATTAGACGCTGAGCGTAGATATTTTCAACATTTTTTGTGGATGTAAACATTGCTGGATAATTTTATAGTGGTATAGTAAATTGATTTTTTATGTAGTTTGTTTTCATGTGATTTGGGTGAAGGAACTCAATCGATGCGAATACCAGGATGGGTGGGTTTAAAGTATGGGTTATGTATGTGTTTGTGGTTTTCAATCTTAAACAGCAGTTTGAGAAAAGGCGTCCATTGTTGAGGTTGTTTTGTTTTTTGTGAATTTAATATGGAGATTTATTTTATTGAAGTGTGCAAGCATATGGGAATGGGTATCTGAATTAACCCATGAGTATAATGTCATCTGTGTAGAGTACCAAATTTGTAAGTTTTGTGTTATCCATGTATATGAAAATAATAATAAGAGTATATTTTATTTAAAAGTACATGAATGTGAATCTAGTACAGTACATGGAGGCGGCATATCGATGGACAATTCATAACAAAAAGAGAAACAGGTGTCCTATTTGAGGACGGTTAAGATTTGGGAATTATATGTATATATAATATTATTGATTAATAACAGTTATGGTTTTGGGGAAGAAGAAACTTTGTCTATAATTAGCCGTGGCAAATAGTTGGAAAAATTGTGAGACCTTGATGTCAGTTAATTTCTTGTTCTATCTGAATGGGACACCTAGGAGTTAAATGTTTTTGGTGATAGTGAAAGAGGGGTCAGGAGCTTGTGGTAGGTTAGGTTGTTCCTGGTTATATACACATGATCTGTGTTTTTACGGCTTAGTGAGAGATCAAGGTCTCTGCTGTTGAAGTCAATTTTAATTATGATATTTTGAATTGCAAATTCGTTATCCTTGTGTAATCAGTATAGTGTTGGTTATTGTGCTGGTGTCATCCGCGTATAATGTGAGAAATGTGGTGGAGTTGAAATTCTTCAGAAGTCTATAGTCTATACGCCGAATTGAGTATAGTGATGTGAGGAGTTTTCCATGGAGGACAGTGTCGACAGCTTTGCTGAAATCGAAAGTAATAAGCGAGGTCGCCACCTTGAAAGGATCATCCACAAATTTGGATCAGAGCAGTTGTTGTATTTCAGCGAGGTTTGAAACCATATATTGATATAAACGACAGTTGTCGTAGAAAAGTGTGCTCGCCTTGTGGAATAGGAGTTTTTGAAATATGTCTGAACAGATTGTATGAGCGCATATTCGCAACTTTTTTGGGAATACCGTCAGTTCCGGGAGCTTTTCCACTTATGCTGGGGGAAAAACATTACACCAGACGTCTCCTTCGATGACAATTTCATTTAAATTATTTTTCTTGCTATCCAATAATGTTTTTTCGTTTTTTACGTTGTTAAATTTTATTTTCTATAGATATTTTTTAAGTTTTCTTTATTGTATTCGATATATTGTACGTCTTAACATAAACGTTATTTTCACCAACTTAACCAAATACAGTCTTACTTGGCTATTCTAAATAGTGCTATGCTTGGCTATGCTTATATATCATTATTTATAAAGAAAAAAACACTTGTGTTGTCTTTCTCTTTAGCTAAAATTTCTCGATTATAATGACGTCACTTACGTTGAGTTGTGTGTATCTCTTTAGGTTGTACCTGGACCTATAATAATCAATGCTAGTTTGAATGGTTCAAATCCAAATTGGTTAAATTTTTAGATGTAATAAATAATAAGTAGCAAATAAAATTAATAAAACCAACTCCAAAACCAAATTCCTTTCTTTTATTCTTTATTCACAATGCTAACAGTCCCGTTGCATCCTGGAGGACCAATGTTGAGCTTCCGTCTGCAACCCATTATTTTCTGTTATTATAGATGTTGTAGTCTTAATTCTTACTATCCTTAGTAGGTATGAGAATAATCTAACTATTCTTGTGTTGCAATTGATTCACTATAACTTGTATGAGTGGTAACCGTTACCACTCATACAAGTTATCTAGTAAATCAACAGCAGCCGACTTGTGACCAACTTGCTTTCAATTTCTTACATTACTCATTTATTATTCTATTTCAGATGTCATTAATCAGGATACCCTGACATAATAGCATAGGATTTGTAGCTTTCTTATGGATGTCTGTTGAGTTGCCTATACTACTAATAATTTCATATCATTATCTTAATGTTGAAGGCATAATATAGTCGATTAGAAATAATAGTTAATACGTTAAATTTAACTCTTTTATTCCATTTTGAATTCATAATTGGTGAAATCTGTAACAACATTTATTTAGTCTTGTGCAATCGGGAATAATCTAGGTTGGTGATTTAAGCTCAAACAAATCAATGAATTCCTCTCATAATCGACCAAGATATATTACATAAATAGTGAATTGCATGTTATATCAACGTTGTCATATATGGTTCCCTTATAGTAGATGGCGCTGATGACGCAGACTGGCGGTTTGTAATGAAGAATCCGAGTAGACATGGTTGTTTATATAATAACACCAATCTATGCTTTTTGAGTGCCAAAGTCATCGAACTTTTAAAAAAGAAGAATTATTCAAGTAATACAACAATAAAAAATAGCTGACGTACTAAACGTATTGAATGATTGGATCAATGAAATGAAACAATCGAATAAAACTATTTGCGGAAAAAGTTCCTACAAAATACAATTTGAACGAGGTATACCTTGTAAACTTCTAAAAAATACATAAAACGAGGTATACCTTGTAAATCTTTATGCATATATCAAACTTGTTTTATTTTAGAGATTTACAAATTTAAATGAGGTATACCTCTAAGAAATGAGGTATAGGTACCTTGTAAATCTCTAAGAATTGTCACTTTAAACGAGGTATATCTTGTAAATCTCTAAGTATATCTCTAGGTATATCTTGTAAATCTCTAATAATTACTTACAGTTTAAACAAGATTCTAGCGGTTCCAGACAATTAAAATTACTTTTTGTTTATCATGTTTAAAAATCAAATTTGATTTTTGAGTTGGTTTTATTAATTTTCTTTGCTAATTATTATTTGTGACATCTAATCATTGCGCACACTTCAAAATTCTTATCAAAAAAATTGATGTCGAAAAGGTTCATTCTTATTAGGAATAGTCAAAACTAAAGTAACCGTAGAATACATAGATATTGAAATATGTTTTATATTGCATTATTTGATTTATTTATGATTCAACTATTTGATTTATTGATCTTTTGATATTTTCAATTTTTATTTTTGGGCATCTCCTAACATTAATAATTAATGTACCTTAACAATGAACGCCTTTTCATAAATATTGGTTGCTGTTCTTCCTCAAGTTTTACTGGTGAAATTTTCAGAACTTCTTTTTTTATTTCCTCAATTTTAAATACCTTAAAATAGTTATTATAATTTACTAAATTTTCTAAATATCTTTTTGACGATAGACAAATCGTTTTAAAAAATATAAAGGACATGTTTATCAAATACTATTTAATTTTATTATTTTTAATAAATATAATGTAGAGAAAGGATCTTTCATTATCAACGAAATCTTTGTTAATATTATCAATGTTTCCGATTGTCTGCAAATGTCTGTGTCTTCATCTATTCAGGATGAAGAGCGCCGAATGGCTGCTGTCTTCGCCAAGAAAGAGGACGATAAACAGCGACAGGATAATACCATGAACAAAGCGGCTATCCTTAAGGTATTGTAAGACTTTGTATTGCTTATTTTTTAGCTTTGCTAGACCTCTTTTTTTAAATTGTAAGATTGCTGATTACAAAATTGAATAAATAATTTTTAAAAATGTATTGTCTAAATTCCAAATTAGATTTTATAATTATACAATGAAGAAAATTATTTAAAAATTTAATAATTATGTTGTTAGATTTTTAATATTATTTTTCTTGTTCTTGTTATACTATGGAAGTCCTTGTACTATGCTATTGTACTTGTTCTTTATTTTAGTATAGTCTTATGCATCAGTAGTAGATTTCATGAAACGGTATTTTGCATTGTTATTTGATTTCAGGAGAAAGAAAGAACTAAACACCTTCTTGTATGTACTCGAAGTTGTCTGTTTTTTGTTGTAATCTAGATGCCATATACCTGCATTCTTTACTCTATTTTTTTGTTCACAATGGTCATTCCTACATTTCATGCGTAGAAATAAATGATTAGTTTCAATACTGACAGTGTAACTAACTTTACTGTTTTATAGATTATAAATCTCTTAACACCAATATAGTTTCAACATCAACAGGTTTCTTTCTGCTTACCTTCTCTGTCTGTTTCAGAATTTTTCTAATAAATTTTGCCTATCTTAAAAAATCTATTAGTTTGTTTTTGAGATAATTAATTTGTTTGTGTTATGTGCTATTTTCTAACCTCAAATTTTATTTCTCATTTGATCGTTAAATTGGGATGTTCAGTCGATTGCTGTCAATCGTCAGTTTGAGGTATTATAGTTGAAACATATGGTCACTGATAATTTTGTCTTCACTACTAATTGAGGTGACAATAGGTTGTTCCTCTTTAATTAACAAGCTTCCATTTTATTGTAGTTTTCATTTAGAATTTATTTATTTATTTCGAATTCATGTTAATAACTACAACTATGATGTGACACATTTTGTTTTCAGGTAAAACTAACTCATTAAAACTAAATGTACACACTAATAAAAGTAAAATAAAAACAGTATCTTTCTTAAAAGAAACTTGTAATAAGAACATCGATATTTACCTTTAATTTTATTATATGTACATTTTTTATTGATTTTAATTTATTTTATTGTGCCTCTCTGGCACACTTTGGCATATCAGATAAAACTAAATACAATAATTAATACCTTCATTATAATTGGTTTATTTGTAGAACAGACACAATGAATTAGTGTATTTTAGATTTATTAAACTGAAAACTCTATTAACATACAACGTTCAGAGTTTGTGACTATGGGTCGTTTTTTCTGTATGTTGATTTACTATTTAAACAATCAATATATTAATTATATAATATATTCAAACACCGTTGTAAGACAAACATTGATTAGTATCAGTTCCTAAGTTTGATTCACATTATCTTGTTTTAAATACTTAGTATAAAGAAAACGTTTCAAAAATCAAGATAGAACGCACTTTTTATTATTTTTTTAAACAGTTAATAAATATTCCTGTTTTCATGGATGTTCTTTTGTAGGAATTTTCTTTATTTAGTTTAATTTTCAGTTTTATCTAACTTTTTGACAAATTAGCATATTTGTTAGTTTTAGTGTCAACAAAGACAAAATAGAAGAACAATTTTTATTCTATTACAAATACTCTTCCACTAAAAAATTATCATTACACACAGCTTTTATAATTGTTAAATGGTAATCATGCTACTTTTATCACCAAATTTTAACTCTAAACAAAATTTAAAAAATAAATAAATAAATTTAAAAATCTATTTTCTCGCTCTCGCTGTTTCATCTGCAAATTCTTTTTTGTGGTAAACATCCATTTAAGTGTGTTGAAGCTATTATTATATAGAAAATTCAAATAGAAAAAAGACCAAAATTTAAAAATTAGAAAGTCTCCTTTTAGAGTAAATTGGATCAATGATTTGTTTTAATTTTATACAAAATAAAATGAATTTCTGTAAATGCGATATATTTTCATTATAAGATTTTGACTTCAGATTTTGCGAACATATTTATTCAAAAATGTTTTTGCCTATAGTAACTATCTTATTAATTCTAATGAATCGTTTGAATTGAAGGAGAAGCGTCGACTGGCCATTAATAATGCCAAACGTCAATGGGAATCCATGCAGAGTAACTTGCTTCAACGATCCGGTCGAATTTTGCGCATCCCGGACTTGTATGCGAGTCATGTTGGAACTACCGGTGCAAGTGGAGATCTTGAAGATACTGGGTCTACAGTGGAATCTGATCGAAGGTACCATAATTCTAATTTATCAGTCATACAATTGCATATGAATAGATTCATAGACTTGATTCGGAGACTATTAATCTATACCATCTAGCTAATTATAGAATTTTCATCTCACAAATCACATTATAGGATTCGTATCTAGTAAGGAGTCAATACAATATAAACAAAGGTTTAGTATAATACTATTACAATAACATTTCACTGGTAATTGTGTGCCAGAATATAATATGTATTGCTAAATTATCAATTTTATTAAAAAAAATATACTAAAAGTTCTTAATGAATAGTGTTAAAATTTATTTAAATTATAACTAATTCAATTTAAATTTAATTTAAACATTTAATGAAAACATTTTTATAACTGTAATATATAAAAAAAACTGTCATCTTGTATTTAGATTTGCAATTAATTTAGATTGTTTAAAACATGTTTACAACATAAAAACTTTACTTTTGTATTGTTTCTTCAGTATTTTAATATTGATGTATGTGAACATATCGATAAGCCAGTTACATTAGAATCCGTTAATAAAGAATAAACAAACATATATCGCTATTCAAACAACCAGTGACAATTAATTTTATTATCATGTTTTAATCCATACTTTTGGTACAGTACCCTGACTTCTACACGCAGTTTGCAGCATTCAAATCGTCATAGTGCTGCTACAGTCAACTCAACAGGCGCAAACATTGTAAATAATAGCCACCAGTCAGGTACACTCCCTGAAATAAGCACCAGCGCTGGCTCCAGTGGCTATAATCTCGAAGCTGGACTGGCCGGATTCAAAGTGCGAGGTAATGTGGTCGACATTTCTTCTGGTCTCTTAGTCACTTCAGGAAGTTGGGCTTCACCACATTTCGGCAATGGAGGTGTTGATCAGACAGGGACTAGTATTTCTAGTGTTGCTCCATCAGTAGGTCCTCCTACTTCTCCGGGAGGCTCAGATACAATGGGGTCATCAAAAATACTCAGGTAATAATTACTTGTTTTAGTTATACTTGCCAGTATGTCTTGCAAGTTAGAAAATCATGATAAATAAAAGATAGCTTTGTCCTCAAATTACATAACAATCTTTAATGCCATGTTTCTTTCAGTCTACAATGGTTTAGGTAACTTTTTATTAAACATTTAAGCTTTCACATTTTCTCCTTTTTGTATAACCTTTCCATTGCATACATTTCATTCTGTATTTACTTATCCATGTGTATATGTTTATGCTTTTAAAATGTATTTTTTACCAAAACAGAATCGTGACCAATTTTAATCAATATCGAGCAAAGTATTTTTTGCAGGGAATTAATATTGGGATTAGATTTAAATTAAATTAGCTATTAATTACGCCAGTAAATGATATCAAAATATTGTTCAGTGGTGTCATAACTAAATCTATTTTAAAATTTTATTTGTGAGTCATTTCAGGATTTGATCTCAATAAAATTGTGATTTAATTCAGATTAATCATTAGTTATTGTTAAAAATATGACGGCTTCTTACATATTATTTAGAATCCTATAATTTTAGCCCATCTTGTCCATGTTTTAGATTTTTAGTCAATAATTTTAAAATCGATTACAATGCAGACCTATCTATATTGATATCTTTTTGTCGTAGGACTATCATTATATTTTCTTTGTTAATATTTTATTGAGTTATTTACAGGAAATGAGCAGTCCTAAAGCCTTTGAAATCTTAAAGAATATCTAGTTATTGATTAAAAAATATTTTAACTTTAATATTGAATGGGATAAATTTTATATTTTAAACTTTGTACCCTTTTCACACCTCCGTTTTTAACTGTTTTGTATTTGATTTTGTCTGTATATATGTTTAGTCTTCCATCATCTTTTATTATAAATGAAGGGAAACTCCCTGTTTATTCATAACTCAACACTCGTCATGATATGTATATAAAAAATGAACTATGTTATTATCGTCACTGTTATTCACCTCTATTCCGGAAAAATATTAGGGTTTTGCACATTGTACTACAAGTGTCTGTTCTCACCTTTTTAGAAGTGAACATTCAACATTTGTTGAATTTTATAAATGTTAAACAATTTTAATTATCTTATGTAGCTAAATATACTAGTATTAATAGAGAATGTTGGAATAAGCATCACTGATTTTCGTGCTTCTCAAGTTCAATAGGATTCAATGGATCGATATAAAGCTGTTCATATTAGAGAATAAATTGAACAACTGGATTTTGTGATTTAAGTATTTATCTGAGTCTTAATAGTATGATGTTATTTCTATATCAAGAATATAGAAATCCTGAAAGTAATGAGAATATTTCCAAATACACTTTTTGTCAGCAATCATTTTCAAACTATTTAATTCAGTATTTGAAAATAATCAAATTTTATTGTACTCAGCTTCAAATTATTCAAAAATTATTTAAATAGTTATAAATATAAATAGATATGATATGATATAAAAATATGTTTAAAAATGTGATTTCTGCTGAGTAATTTTATCTGATTTTGTCACGAATGTTTTGAAGATAAATAAGCAAATAGGCTATTTGCCATGACATAGATGTTATTGGAAACTGGCGGTAACTTTAGTTGACATAAAAATTTATTTTATTCTGTATTTATAATTAAAATACATAATTTTTTATTATGTAACAATACACATTGAAAATAATGAGTCCTACCACTCTTGTACATTCTTATACTTTACAATTTATAACACTTTTTATTTCAAATTAACACAACACAATTATAACGTTAAAAACACACGAATATAAAGTTAATAATATGATAATTTACTCGTGAAAAACGGATATTTTATCATCTAAAATAACAAAAATGTGTTAGCTTAACCTACATTGGAATACGATTGTATCTAAAAGGATAAGGGTGAGTGTGGCTAGCAGCCCATAGGTGGATCAGGCATCCTCGCTGTCCACGCCTGAGAGCACTTTCAAATTAACCTAGTCTGTTTTTCATGTTATTTTCTCCCATAAAGTCATAGGAAGCTATACTATATACCAATAAATAAATAGATAGATATATAGCACTCAGATGCTCCACATTTGCGTTTCTAAATGGAACCTTCAAAAAGTTTCGCCTCCGCCGATTTTAGTTTGCTGGTCTCTCGAAACTTTGTGTTTGGGGCCACACCGCGATACCCCTCTCTCGAATCCTAGATCCGCCATTGTAGCCCTCTGTTTATTGTTACAACTAAGTTATTTCTCAAGGAAAATACAATACTTTCATAATATAAACTTTAAGTCCTATCAGAATATATATTTCTAATTTGGAACGCATATATAAAAATATAGATTTTGTTTAATTTAGTAAATTGATTAAATTCCGAGTCAAATGATATCGAAACATGTATTTTTGAACTTTAGAATATATTGGAATTGTTAGACAAGTATCGGACGCATTTTACCTTCAGTTCTATAGACACAATCCCTGGACCACAAATCTCGTCGTGCCATTTGGCCGAGATCTCGGGCGACCAACTTCATCTCTACGGTCCAGGATCTTTGGAAACCATTGAGCGTCAATGGGGCCTACAAGCTGCAGGCGCCGTCACTACCGTTCTCTTCAAGTTCATTGAGTTTGATGAATTGTCACGATATCTTCACAAAATCAGAGCTCGCTTTCCGTCTGTTCAAGTACATGTCAAATCTAGTACATAATTTCCTTCTTCATAAAAATAAATTAAATATCTTTTTTACTTCTCTTGGTAGAATCTCATCTTCCAAGCTGTCAACTTATCGACCTTCACGCAAATCAATGCCCTGGCCATCTTCCGTCGTCTAGACCACTTAACGATTCACTCGGAGGGCAATCCTATCACTAACTTCCGACTCTGGAAGTTTTACTGCCTTTTTCGGCTAAATCATCTTAATTTGAAGAGGATAAATGATGAGGATGTAAATATTTTTCTATCAATTATTATTATTAATTTATAGTATTTCATTTTATTAAATTTATATAACCGTCTTTGACAAATAAATATTCCTATGAATAATTAACACTTCTGGTCCATTTTATTTACAGATCCTCGGAGTGGACATCGTACAATCGGAACGTCTGTTTGGATCTCTTTCGCATTTAGCCAACTCACAGATGTCAATGGGGACTTTGTTGGGTCTGATGCAAGACGCTCGCCGTAAACAAGTCGATAGCAAGCCTTCTTTTGTGCTGGATCAGATTGGCAAGTTAGGTCTCACTTATCAACTGGTTGGAGATCAACAGGTACAATTTTTTATTAAAATATACAAAATTCGTAATGAACCAAATCATTTGATATTTTTAGGAAAACCATCAACGTCATTCTTTAGTCGAGTCTATAGTAACAAAACTCACATCCGAGTCTTTGATTGAGCAGCAGAACCGGTCTACCTTGTCACGTCTCTGGCCCAGTGTGTTCCGTCAATTGGTGAACCAAGCACTGGAGGAAATGTTGCCCGATAGAGTGACTTACATGAGAAAAACCCTCAACGAGGATGTTACTGGATAGACTTTCAGTTAATAACAATTTTATACAATTTAAATTTATACAAATCTTGAATTCAAATTATTGTTGCATTTTATTGTGATATAGCGAAATATATTTCATTTAACAGTGATTCATTTTTGACTAATAGCAGCTATGGAGACACCTATGTGGCATGATCACTATACAATTATTATTTTCCTCTGTCCATGCGTGCTGTTCCAACTTTGCGTAATTATTTTTCTAATTATTGTATAATTCTGGTTTTTGTCGGCGGTGTTGTTTTGTTCCCAGTTTTTTGTATTCACAATAAACTGATCTTGGTGATGACTATTTGACATAATTGTTGTACATATATGAACATTATACTCTTTTTGGGATCCATATTACAGTCCTGATATTTATTGATCATTTATATTTATTAAAAATTTCTACTTGTTTTAAGAAATCTGCACAAATCTATTGTATCTATTAAAATTATGTTAACATCAATGGAATTTTTTGTTTGTAATCATGCGCGCCGCCAGGATTTAGAAAAATGGGGAGTCGTTTTTAGCCAGCCAAGCGTATTATGTAAAATAAGGTTTTGTATTGCATTTTCAATTATTATATTATTTAATCAACGAAAGAAAAATAAAATCAACCAAACGGTGAAATTTTATGTTACATAGCTATTTATCTAGTAGTAAATTGAAACACAACACTGCTCCATATAGAATAGTATGGTTTCAAATTTTGTGTATGTACAGATGGTAATAATTTTGTCTGATATAGAGTCACGTGCAAGTTTATTAGTCACATTCTGAAATTTTTTTCCTGATGCTGTGGAGAAACACTCTGGATGATGAGGTAAGTCTCTCAACTCTGACTTGGTGGATGGTTATTGCTTCTTTTTGGCTGAGTTGTTAATGAAATCATTTTTGGCAGATCTGGAGTCACAGTATTCACGGCGCCATGTAGGTACTGCCAAAGTCAAGGCGTTGCCGCTATCTGTTTTTGAGTTCACGGGCAGCAAACTTCTTTGTGACTTCAAGATTGATTGGGGCTGCAGATTGGTTCATTTTGGCCGGAAAATTGGCATCTCTGTCTGCCTCCTCATTCTCATCAATCCTGCATTGGTAAGGGACCCATTGGAAGTGGAATCCCGCCAAAATTTCGACCTATCGACCCCTCTCTTTGGCGACATTTCCACGACATTTTGTATTTATAATGGAATTAAAATTATCAGTTTTAAAAATTAATCAATAAAAATTTTAAAATTTAATTTTGACTAGCTATTTTAAATTGATAACATTTAATCAAAAAAGTTGGTCTATTAAGTTATTACTATTAATCAAAATTTCTTAGAATTTGGATATTTTAATATTTCTCACATCTCAAAGTTCGAATATCCAATGAAAGCTGACTGTACCTACGATATTTCAATTAACTATCTATTTATTTCAACATTATATTAGTATTTTATTATATTAGTCTGCGACGTTAAATATAACAAAATTATATATATATATATATATTTATCATAACATTTAACTAAATTTATTTAAATTTTCTGAGATTTCAGTAAAACAAAAATATTATTGTTTTTTTAGAATTTTCTATTAAATAAATTTTTGTATATAAATATTTTTTACACAATAATAAACTTCAATAAATAACAGATATATATTTTGGAAAGTCTATTGCTTTTCTTAATGAACTTGAAATAAGTATTGTTTATAAAATGGTCATAAATCCATAAAATTTGAGTTGCAGAGTTGAAGCATGTATTAGCCCTTTTCCGCAGTAGCTGTGTATCCTGCTTTCCAACGATGAAAACAATGAATGTGAAGAAAGTGTGTAAACGTAAAATTAAGACAAAATTTAAATCTGTGGACCGTTTTGAGGTGTAACAATAACATCGTCAAATACTACATGAGGTACATGCAAAGGTAGATGGATAGGCCGCAGAGGTGTGATTGAGTAGCCGACAAAGTCTAGACTTTACACTTTGCGACTTTTGGCTCTGATCGTATCGAAGAACTAGAGTTTCTGATCCTCCTGGAAGGATTTTTTACAATACTGCTCAGAATTTCAAGCTAAATTAGAGAAAGAAATTCAACTTATTCCTATTCACAGGTTCAAGGCACATTCAGTAATTTTCCAAAACGCATTCGTGAATTTATTGCTAAAAATGGCGCACAATTTTGAAAATTTTATGTACTTAAATATTATTTAATACAATTAAAATTAAATGTTTCGACAGTAGTGTATCATTATGATTTTGTAATTTATCCATGTAAATAAAATTGCTTGTTGTATTTTTTGATAATTATTTTGAAAAAAAAAGAAGACATTTGGGACATTTCCTGCTTCAATTAATTTAAAACTGCAATATTTGATCATATTTGCTGAGGGAGGTTCCTTCGCGTATACTTTATTCTAAATAATCGCCTGTCCCTATATTGTCATTTGCTAGAGCCCACGAAACGACATAAATCTTCTCATCTATAGAAAATATTTGTAAAATTATCCAGCAACATGTAAATTATACGTAGGTAAATATAAATTTAAGCTGTACAATATTATTTTGAATAGATAAAGATATATAATATAAGAATATATATAATGGTATTATAGAATAAATTATTAATCACAGAAATAGATACTTTATGAAAATGAATTCTATTGATAATTTTTTTTTAGAAATTAAAAGACATATGGGACACTTTATGGATATTGAAAGTCTCGAAAGTTCTGTAGAAGTAATTAAGATAACTATTAAGACTGTTTAATTTCATTAACAAATCGCTTTGTATATTGTCATATCCAGTAAAGTCAGTTTCTTAAGTTATGTACTTTCAAAGTAGTCAGTATTGGGCAGTCTTCTGAAAATAACGTGCAGTTTTCTCAAATCAGGGATAAGCATCGTAAATTCGGGTCACATTTTTTTGGGTTTTTTATCAAATTTAACCATTTTATGGATTTTTAGCGAAGCTAAAATCAGTTAAATTATTATTAAAGGTTGCAAAAAATACTACAAATTGCGAATGTTAATAAAATTTGTAAAAATATTCTAAATTACGGACATATTTGTTAAAATCTCTTAAATTGTTAGTCTATTATGGTATCCATATAATAATTATATTATAACAATAACATATGATATTATATACCTAATACTATACATAGGATAATAACTTAAAATTAACGAAATCCTTAACTGGGGAGTATTTTGCTGTTAGTTAATTACTATGTGATAATTTAGGCTATTTGCGTGGTTTAAACGATTTCATTTTACGTAGGAAACAATTAGGTATCGCGTCCTCCTACTTTAGAAAGTTAAATTACCATCCAGCACAAAAATCATTTTTTTAATTTTTGAAATTTCGAACTAAAATTTGAATTTCACGGAACCGACAAACATTAAATCACCCTGTCTTTGATCTCAGCTCTCTACCAATCAAATTCGAGGCCAGAGATCCACATCTCAAACAGTACTCTAGGTCTATGGGAATTATAGTCTGTTGCAGATCTGTAACTCTAAAATTATTGAAGCAATAATAACGAAACCTACAATGTATAATTTCCCCATATACACTATAATACTGTGTTAAAACATTAAGTTTAATCCGAAAAGTTACAACCCTTCTAATTGGGATATTTTGGAACAATCCTTCTTCAACACCAATAAGCACTCGAAAACAAATATTATTAAATTAAAATTTTCATAACAAAAAGAATAATAAACAATATAATTCAATATAAAAAATTTATTTTCAATACAACATCAGTAGTGACCTTTCTAATTGGAAATTTGATAAGCATATTTAATATTATCATAAAAAAAATATTTTAAAAATATGTTTATTAGAACAACTTGTTTTTATTTTTAGTAATTAAAAGCAAATTGACATCTAATAATAAAATACATTATTATATTACTGTAGAATGATTAAGAAAACATGTCAAATTAAACACGCGTTATAGTGACCATAAGAGGGTAGTGTAAATCTGGTTGATAATGTGGGATATTTTGACGAAATTGTGAATCATGAAGTGAAACCACCTCTGAATAGTCATGGGATACATCAACTCCGGCGAATCTTTCTTTGGCTAACGTAAGAAATCGTTCAAGGGAACCTTTTCGTGATGGCGCAAAGGATATAAAACGACCACATTCTGTTAGTAAATAATCTATAGTGTCCAACAAAGCCTGGTGACAATCCTCAAAAAAGAAGCAGTCAGCGCAAATGACAACGTCAAAACCACGGTGATAATCCGATGGTAGCTCAGTCAATCTTTCTCCCCAAACTAACCGATGGCTAACGATAGAAGGGGAATTGTCCTGCATTGAAGAACTTATATTGGCTGAAATAATTCGTTCTATGTTGGCGCAACTTCTAGTGTTTCCATCGGTCAAAACCACGCGGTTTAATTGTTGATGAATTGTTGAATGTTTTGAGAGAAAAAGACCAGCTGCAGAAGTCAAACCACCACCTAACTCCAGGAGGGAATTGACTCCATGTACCCATCGATCCGGTTGTTCGAGAAGCCAAAATGCCATCACTTCTTCACTTGGCCAGATGCAAATATTACCAGTGTTGTTGAACCCAGTTACCGAATCAATCGATCCCACAGTTTTGTAGAAACGTAAACTCAGTGTAACGTCAAAGAGACAATATATCTGCCAAAATGCCGGATCATCATTGTGACTACCTTCGTCATTTGTTCGTGGTGATAGTTTTGTAATAAGTTGGAAGTTGTCGAAACTTCGAATGGAGATTTCATTGTACTCAGTGTTTATGATCTCCAGTTTTTTACTGCCTAGAAGAGATTGCGATAATGAAGACCAACGAGATTTAGCTTTAGACATATTATTTAAATCTGTCTTTCCACTGTTTGACATCTAAAATGAAATCACAAGTAAATTTATTTATATAAATAATATTAAAATATCAATAACAAATAGAAATAACAAAAAAAGATCAGCAGCGTATTTATGATAACATATTTTGAAAATGATTACACCTCTCATATACTATATTTTTATGGGCTAAAATGTTCCTCTGGTTCACCAACGTATGTAAGTACAATATCAAGAAAGAAGTATGCAGCCCCCCTCCCCCTCCCTCGATTCGATCAATCAGAACTGAATCCCATTTAAATGGCTCAAATTTTCATTTTTCATTAATACAGCAAATAGGGATACGAGTGATGTCAATATGGGACAACTACAACTCAGTATAGATGCGAGCCAACACATTTATTCAGAAGTTAATAAAAGGTTCGATTGTTACGAAAAAATTCTTGCGATATTGAGGCGAGAACGTTTTTATCCTTGCATTGACTCAATGACTCAACAAAGACTCAATCGCAAGCTAATTTTGCAATCTCATAAAAATCTCACAGATGGTCTACAAAGAAAATCATTTTTTGGTGAATTTTGATTTTAATATATTACATAACTATACATTCATGCATTAGTGTCTACAAATTTTCAAATGTTTTATTTTATGCTTGTAATTCTTATAAAACCTTTTGTTTATATTTACAAATACAGTAATTGAACTATTTTACAAATCAGTAAATGACTATACATACATTAAGGTACTTTTTGAGGTGTAGTTAGGTATGGGAGGTTCAGACTACTATTTACTGTCGTTAATGCTGGTTTTTATTATGCTGTGTTATTTTAACAAAATGTTATCTATACAGATTAAACCACCCCCTCCAAGTAAGCTCTTCCCCCGACTCCCACAAATATTTTGATTCAGCTAAAAAAATATTTAACAAAAACTTTAATTTATTATTTATTAAAATTTGTTTGATTAAATATTCCCTATATACAATGTTAAATATATTTTATTATATGTTAATCCAAAGCAGTGAAAGAATCATATAAATACCATACTATTTCTATTGTATTAAATAAATGTGTTCTCTATTTCAAAAAATCATCAACACATCCATGTGTACGAGCAACTAAACACATTGTGTATCCCTTTTATTACACTTGCTGGGCAGTAAATAAATAAATATCTAAAATATATATGTAATTTGAATATATATATAGATTTATATTGAAAACTCTGAATACATTTTACAAAATTAAAAAAAAAAGTATATTAGATTTCAAACAATTAGTAAATACATGTATATATTTTTTATTGTATAATACTCTTAGGTACACTAACTAGGAAACCAACACGAATAAACTATAAAACATTCAAATTAAATCAATGAATAAGATAAGTATATTTTCACAGTGATATTATCATGTTTATTGTTTGCAAAGTACAATTTATCAAAAAAAATTCAATAGTGTGACTAATTGTAGAAAACGAAAGCAAACACTACAATGAGGAAGGTTCGTGAACACTACAATGAGGAAGGTTTGTGAACACTACAATGAGGAAGGTTTGTGAACACTACAATGAGGAAGGTTTGTGAACACTACAATGAGGAAGGTTCGTGAACACTACAATGAGGAAGGTTTGTGAACACTACAATGAGGAAGGTTCGTGAACACTACAATGAGGAAGGTTCGTGAACACTACAATGAGGAAGGTTCGTGAACACTACAATGAGGAAGGTTTGTGAACACTACAATGAGGAAGGTTTGTGAACACTACAATGAGGAAGGTTTGTG
>JAUZNC010011585.1:0-30395 GCA_034780395.1 Vannuccia rotundouncinata | reverse complement strand
TTAATTTATGTTTTGCAGTAAAAGAAATAAGCACAATAATACTTTATACATAAATTGGCTTTCAATATAAAACAACATCATACAAATATCATTCATTTTTATTGGCTAGTGATGCTGACTAACTTTGTAAGACACCTCTTGAGGTGACCAACAATTACAATACAACTTATAGTCAGCGACTTAGTCTTCATTCCCTGACTAAGTCTAAGTCAGGTCTATGAATATGGATTTGTTGAATAGTCAACTGACTTAGTCATCGACAGGAATAAGTCAGGTCTATGAATACCACCCCAGAATCCCCTGTTTCTTTTGAGCTAATTCAAAAGCAATTGCTTCATGCTGCATCTTGGATTCTTCACATTTTTTTTGAGTTTTCTTGACCAGCTTCTCTCAGAATTTTCTCTTGGTCTTGCATCTGTTCATTGGCTTGTAAATCATAGGGATATAATTGTCATGATTGTGAAACAGAATCTAGCAACTTACTAGTTATTGGGAATTTCATAATTCCACCCACCTGATTCAACTTGTGCTTCACATGACACAGAGCTATTATTGTATCTTCATTTAGACTGTCTCCATGAATGTCCAAGATAGCTTTGTTTATAGAGAATTCTTGTTTGGGTACAATATTTTCATGAGATAGTGATAAAATACATTTCACCAAAGCTGTTAATTGAGGATATTTCATATTGCCATCAGGATTGCTCATCGAAAAGATGTTAGACCAATATGTATTTAATCAAATAGTTGTTGATTTTTCCACATCTATATTAATATCTAACCATGACTGGCTAACTTCTTTCCAATATGATCTTTGAGGAGTTTTGAGAGTGCATTTATTCATTTAATACCAATCTTTCAGAATGGTTTTGTTATTCCTGCAGTTGTCTTCATACTTTGTCACAAACATCTTCTATAGTAGACAAAGCATCAACATAAAAAACCTGAGAAATATTTGGCTTAACTACAGAAGCTACAGCAAGGGACAGATGACAGATAGCATTTAATGAAGAGGTTTCAATATGTTTGTCAGCATCTTTGATAATTTTATTTGAAAGTGGTAGGTGAGTTTGGAGTTGGCTAGTTGCAGTGACAGAACTGTAGACACATTTTTGAAACACCAGTCTATTTAGTTGTGAAATGTTTGAATCAATCAATAATGATCTGGCTCTTGTATCAATCTCAATATTTTCCAGTTTACAGTAACTGGTTGAAGCATCCAAGGTAGCTAGGATGTCTGCTTTGAATGGTTTAGTTGATGCACCATCTTGTCACATATGGCAGACTGTTTGAGAAATTTTGACATGAGATTATACACCAACTTTGCCATAGAATCATGTAAGATATGAATAGCAAAAAATAGGATTTTTAGGAGTAGGACAAATTTATCAAAAAAATTTTTTTTAGGATTTTTAGGACAAGTGGGAGGCTCTTATAAGTATCAATTATTAATACAATTACTCTACGCAAATAAAATATTAGAGATTAGTTCACACATAATGAGAGAAAATAAATATTAATTAAATATTATGGAATATACAAAAATGATGAATCATCTAAATTCTAAGTGACTCAAAAATATAAAATTTTACCAATGAATAATTAAATAGAATTATAAGAGAATAATTTTTTGAACAATTTATTAACAAATAATATTCATACCATTTTATACAAAACAACAGCAAAAATATGTTTAACCCAGAATAATGTATTAACGACTTAAGTTAAATATATATATGTAGAAAATGTGGATGTTACTATAAATAGAATAATTGGCTTTGGTAAATAATAATTTTTTTTGTCAAATGTTTTTAATGAAAACTACTCTTTTAAATTAAAGGAATTGCATTTAAAATTGTTTTTTTACTTGTTTTAGACTAAAATGTAAAGTATAAATTATATAAATTTTTATTTCAATATTATCCCTTATTTTAAAAATATCAAAAATGCTTCACTTTTGAAAAAAAATTTCTTTGTATACTTCAGAGTAATAAAAACACTATTAACAATATTTGTTTCCATTAATCATCATTGATATAGTAATTAGCTTATATTATCAACTACTAATTTTTGATTTTATTCCGATATAAATGACAATCATAGAGTAAAGAGGGGTACAAATAATATATATATAAATGTATGTATATAAATGAAGTGGTATGCAGCTGGAATATTAATAATTTTAATAGTCTACAAATCAAGTTTACATTAAATCTTAGGGGCGTACACAAAAAACGCAACTCGAAATTAAGCAGTTAGAGATACCCCCTGTAACGCACTTGTAACGTACGTAATGCATGATGAAACAATTAACCACCACGCACATTATGAAAATAATAAATATTAACATGTTTAAATTCGGCCGTGTCGAATGAAAATTTTAGTGAAATAGCGGAACTTAATAGGCACCTACTTCTTAATTATCAAAGTCGGACTTGTCTACCACGATAATATATGAAAAAGACAGCGGAAAATCAAAGTTACGCATATCTAAATTTCTTCGATAATATTTATAGAGAATCATCAATCACACTACAAAAAGTACACACTATACACAAACACAAACTGCATAATCTTAAGCATAACTATATATAAAGCTGAACATCCACGCGTTTGATGACAGCTAGGATCGTTTTTACCGATAAATCTTGCATTCAGAAATGATTTCCACATTATAATATGTTCACTTCTACTGCCATAATATGCACTTGTACATGCTTAAATTAATTGATTATACAATTTTTCAACATACATTTGCTTAGAAGTATAAGATATTCATATTAACAGAAAACATAATTGCCATCCATTAACGAAATCCGGAATACCCCCCCCCTGTAACACACAGTTAATATTAAATACCCCAACCCCCCATTACGTTATTTGTGGACGACCCAATAACATTATATTATTTATAATAACAAAAATATAATATAAAATATTTTTTTCGCTGTAATTTTCCTGTAATTTTTCCCTCTGCAATTTTCGCTGGCATTTTTTATTGAACAGTTTGACAATAGTAAGTAGTTCGGACTTTCCATATAAAGATGTTTTACTACATTTCTCGCAAAATTTCCTTTCATAGACCCATATGTGGTCGATCATAAGAGCGGTTCCATCCCCATCATCTCAAATTTACCCTTTTTTGAGATATTTTACAAAAATAACTATTATATAAATTTAAATCACTGAATATCTTAATATATTATATGATAATCAGTTAGACAAAATATAACAAACATGAATCCACATCAAAAAATTTTTTGATTTAAAGAAAAACCTTATTAAATCAAAAAAAAAAACATTCATAATTTTTTTTGACTCAAAAATTGACTGGAATCGTTCCCCCCCCCTTTTTTTGTACGTGGAAGCGCAAAAAAAGCCCAGAATGGATAAAATGAATATTTTAACAAAACAATATGTAATCTCAAATAGAGATTCTAGGAAAAGATAAATAAATATAAAATAGTGATAAAATAGGAAGAAACAAAAAATAATAATTTATAGTATTACTGCAACAATGGCTTTTTGTTTCTTCCTATTTCAAAATATAATTTAATGAATATTCTATTATTAAAAAATATTTCTAAACCACTGGCCTTTTATCTAGAACGTAAAACTAACCAAAATTAAACTGACCCAATGAAACAAAAACTTTTATAAAAGTAAGTAACAATCTGTGCATATTAAATATAGTATACCTAAGTTTTAATGTTCAGATAAAGTACGTATAGAATAAATCATAAGAATGTTACGATTTTTATTGATCGTAAAAGAAAGTTTTGAGTATACGATTTTCACTCCTGGAATCGGTATTTAATTAATTTTTATTGATAATTGAAGAAATATATAGTCGCCATTTATTTTATGAATAAAATGAATATTTTAATGATAAATATATTAATATTGTAAAATAATTCTTTACAAAAAAGATACAACATAAAGACATAGTTATCGAACAAATTGATAAATATTATTAAAGCAACATTTCAGTATAAATACAAATTATTTAAAGATTTATATCCCCAATTTTAAAATATATTTTGAAAATATTATCAGAGCAAGTGTAAAATAAAATATTAAATATGTAGAGAAAAGACGAACACAACGATCACATTGAAGTATTTTATCTTTTAGTCTTTTTCCGCTTTTTCCGCAGATTCCTTAGTCTCCTCATCCGGTTTTTCCTCTTCTATGGTTTCCTCCTCACTTTCATTTGTTGCCTCTTTCTCTTCATCATGATCACTTATTACACTCTCCGCCTTTGGTTTCTCCTTTATTTCGTCGGGCTGATTCGATTGAGGATCGTCTTCTTTTTTAGCATTCTCATCCTGGGATTTTTCGGGTTCCTTTGAGGTCGGTTTAACAGAATCCTTTTCGGGTTCCTTTGAGGTCGGTTTAACATCTTCCTTTTCATCAACGGGCTTTTCCTTTTCAACAGCATCATTTTCTCCTTCATTTTCTGTTGGATCTTTCTCGTTATCTATTTTTAAGACACAAAAGATTATATTTAATGTACGCCAAATAAATTTATGTTCAGCCCAGTTTATGGATTTGTGCAATTTTTAGATCGAACGAAAAGAAACCAATTTGATACCACAAAGTTACTAAAGAATCACATATATAAAGAATTAGTTTAAATATAATATAATAAAACATCATATATGTTGTATTTAAAATAGATGTCCATCAATAACAGCCAAAATTATTAACGTGGTTATATATTTTTGCATTCATAAATTAAAAATTATTATTATCTTATATATCTTCGATACCCTACTGTAATACAGCAAAAAATACAAAGACGATCTGAATTTTTCCGTTAAGGAATGTTCAATTATGGCCAAATTTTTATTTTTGAAATAAAAACACAAATGAAATATTAAACAACAATAAATTTTACAAATGAAGTTAGTTCATAAACCTAATTCATGAAAATGAAAAATTATTGAATGAACAATTATTAAACAATAGGATTGGGATTGCTGCATGCCATTTATCAGAGGTACAAATGCATTGTTGGTATCATTTTGATGATCGCCATTGGGTGAAAGCTTTCTGTTTCTTTTGTAAACACGTTGGAATTTTTAATGTTTTTTTTTTTACTATTTTTCTTTAGTCGTATCTTGCTATGCTTCTTTTATCTTTGTGCCCTGTTAATGAACAAATTTTATCTTTGTGCAAGCTGGCATCCTTCAAAGTTGTAATATATTTAGATTTTAGAAAGGGAACATAATTTGGATGATCGAACCAGCAGATTTCCGTGGTTCACGAAGGGTCTTTTGTTGTTTGAATTCTCCTTTGACTCTAAACTATCTCGTGTGAGGTTTCGCATTTCTTCTCGTCCTCGTAGTCCAAAATATGATACTAAGATGTACCACACTTCATCTTGCAAACTAGCCGGTGAACTTCTATATCAAACATTCTGCGTTCGTCTTGTACTTCTACCGCGTCATAGTGTTTGATATCTTCGTCTTCTATTTGAAGCCAAAAACCAACTACCGATTTCAGCATGCTGTTAGCAGACTTAAATTCGAGACCATTAAATATATCTATCGATCTTGACACTGGCGCATCAGTGAGATAGTTGGCAATACCAGATCGAATAGAAATCAAGGTTGCTGGCTTGTAAGGCTTTCTATCATTTCGTCTCAAACAATAATAGAATTGGCGTAAACATTGTGCAAGTTTAATTTCATACATTTTTTCCATTTCATAAATTTCTCTGTTGATAACATCGTCATTCTCAAAATCGAAATCCCCTAAACTATCCTCCACTTCTAACATTATTTCTTCCATAGACGAACTGGCATATTCTTCTATTTGTTCCACTGATCCTTAAATGCCATTAGATAAATTTCCCAAAAGACTGGTGCTCGTTCAACCATGATTAGAGATAAGAGTGCAGATCGAAGTTATATTCACTTTGTAATTACGGCCAAATTTATGAATTTTTAAATAAGGAATCATTAATATTTCATTACTGAAATTCATCTTACTATTAATAATATTCATATATCAATATTTTTTAAATATTGCAAAATTTAAAATTCGACAATTCATTAATCATTGCCAAAAATGCTAGTTAGCAAATAGTAAAAAGTTTTACTATTTAAAAATGTAGATTCAGTAATTATAATTACTTAATTGCAGAAATAACCAAATTAACTTTGTTACAAAAAAATTGTAAAATCAAACAATTTTAATAACAATATTATTATTAACACTATTGAATAATCACACTATGGTTAGCAATTAGAAAGAAATGAAACGTTAAAATACTGAAAATAGTCAGACACACTACCTTGTTCGGAATCTTCTTTAACTTTTTGAGTAATTTTGTGATTAACATCATCAATCGCCTTATTAATTGCTTCTTCAGCGTCGGTATTTCCCAAAAGCTAAACAATAAAGAAGCAGAATTTAGACTTTCAAACAATAAAGAACTGTAATAGTTAATTATAGACGAAAATGGTTTGTATATATCAAGAAAATATACATTATACATACAGAACACTCTGAAAAATACGGACACACCGAAAGTGTGAAATTAGGCGAATTAGTGATTTTTTACTAGAATTGTTTATAGTTAGTAAATTAACTAAATGTTAAGTTTGCGAATCAGTCTAGAAGCGTATAAACCACAGTAAATATTTTAACTTTAAAACTTTCCTAATTATAGGAATAAGATTTTTTAATTTAGTTTATTTTATAATATTCAAGTTTTAAGTAAATTACTGATATGTCAATATGAAGGTTTGTAATATAAATGAGATTTTTGTCTAAATTCTAAATAAACTATTTATAGTAATGGGATCAATTCACAAGCCACCTTGGCAAACTCCAAGGCCTGCTCAAAACTGTCGATGGCGCTCTGGTTGTCGTCCATCTTGACACAGGCCTGAGCTATCAGCACATTGGCGTTGAGCTGCCAGGAGTCGTCTGAGATCTCGCGGGCGCTCGACAGGGATCTCTCGCCGTACTCCTTAGCGGACTCGAAGGCGTTCAGTTCAAGATGACAGCGACCAATTTCGTGACTGAGCCAGGTCATCTCCAGCGGAGACTCACAATTGGGAATCTTCTCCTCCCAACTATAAAGAGGAAGATATTAAATGAATAATGTTTTCATGTCATGGTCCAGTTTAAGCAATCTTCCGGATTAAGCGAGGCACTCACATGTCAATGGCCTTCTGAAACTCGCCCCTCTTGGCATGGACTCGACCGAGGTTGTCCATGGCTCGGGACACAGCCTCGTCCACCTCCTTGGTACGGCCCATTTCTAGATCCCGATTGTGAAACTCCAGAGCTTGTTCAAAGTCGCCCATTTCCAGATTGCAGTTCCCAATAATTGAGTAAAGATTGCTCACAATCCTGGTCTTATTGTTCTGTTCTTCATCTGACCAGACCTCCACTTGCTTGAGGACGTGTTTGGCCTGCTTCATAGCTTGTTCGAACTCACATTCGGATAATTCTGTGAGATTATGAATCAATTGGATTACTGCCTTGAGGAGAACTGCATGTGATAAATCGTTTTCACAACTTACTCTCGTCTATTTTGTCGAGTGATTCCCTCACGGACTTGGCGGATTGACTGGCCCTGGCTTTATTTCCCGAGTTTCTGGCTGCGATCTGCTTTTGTTCATACTTGCGTGAGTACATTGGTTTCTGCTGCTGCCAGAACTCCGATCTCGAATCCAGATAGTTGAGGCCCTCGATAGCCAACTCGCGGATATCGTCGGAGTTCTCTGTCTTGCGATTGATCGTTTCTATGAGCGCAGTTTTATTTATTATTGATCCCACAAAACAGGACACTCTTTAATACATATCATTAGCCTCTGAATTAAAAACTTAAATAAAGCATTCTGTACCTTCTTCCTTGAGAATCTTTTCAAGATATTCACGATCGGCGTAGAGTGTGCCCAGAAGTTGCTTCACAGTCCTGTTGTCAGCTGACGATTTCTGACGAACGACCACCTTCTTCACTTCCTGTTGTTGTTTGGGCTTCTGGTATCCCCTAGCCCCTTTGTTCTTCTGAAGTGTAACACGTAAGCAGCCATATTGAATACTTTTATAATGAATTTATTAAAAAACTGAAATTTAAGTTATTGCATTAAATCATTAATATAAGATTTTAAAAATTTCTGAAAAAATCCGAATTTTTGTAGTTAATTATTTTCTAAATATTAAATTGTAATATTAATATTGTAATTTGTAATATTTAAATGATATTATAATTCAATTAATCAAATTAAACTATTAGCGGTGCCAAAGGGAAGATCAGTATAAAGAAGAATATTAAACATTAGTCAAACAATTCAAAACTCAAATGTTACACACTTAACAATTTCGATGCAAAATCATTTAAACAAAATATAATGCTTTCTTTGAGGGCATGCAATTATGAAAGTCTACAAAACAGCAATTTAAGTCATAAAATAATTGAAGTTATGATAATCAACATACGTATTTTGAAGATTTTTAAACTTTTGCAATTTTCGAGAAATATTTTCAAATTGTAAAAAAAATTTAAAAATTAGTATCTATATTATACTATCACTGAATAATGCATATAAAATGAATAAAAATAATTATCACGTTTTATTTAAAAGAAATTTAATTAAAATATAATTTGTGCATAATTTGGTTATAGTAGGTACTGTGTAGGTATTATTAACACTATTTAGTTAAACATTTAACATCCAGTATTATTAGTTACTGTTTTAATAATATGTTACAGATATATAATCATTCCAGTTAGTTGTTGTTAAAAAATATATGTTACCTTTGTTTTGTCATCCTATATTTAAATAAGAGTAAAATGTTATTATAAAAGGTAAGTGATCATATATTTAATACGGCAAAACAAAACTATTATTATTATATACCATTATTTGTCTTTCTTTTCGCGAACTATAATAAGACTTGATTATTGTTAATATCATAAAATCTAAAGAAAAAAAAATAATTTCAAGAAAGAAAATTTTAACTTAAATATTTATAATTCTAATAAAATTATCCAACTAACTGTGAATATACATAATACAAATCTGAACAAATTTCAAAGACAGAATTAAATTGTAGACAAGTAAAACCCACAACTTACATCTTTGTCGTAAAAATGGGTTAAATCACCTTCACTTTTCAGGGTGACTATGCAGGGTTCTAAAAAATAAAAATAAATGCCAAATATCTCATATTTATTGGTAAGCGCATTTAAATATTGAAAGTGTACAAAAAAGACAACTAATAGTGATTTGTTTATTTTATACATTACCTTGTATTTTATTTGACAATTTATTTAACAAATAAAACATGAAATACTTCTAAAAGAATAATATTTCAGAAGGTAGTTCAGTATTTCAGTTCAAATTTTATTTCCTTGATGATATATATATATATGAAAATATTCGTATTTTGTATATCAAAAAAATAAAATTAAAAACATAAATTTAGACCTTAAACACTGAATTATAGAAACAGGCAATAATTCAACTGATTGTAATCTTGTTAATATTAAAAACAATTCGTTTCAACTAATTTTAGTTTAGTTAAAAACAATGATGAAAAATTTCAATTAAATTAGCCAGGACATAAATTTTGATAACCATAATTTTTATTTGATCTTATTGAACTAAAATAAACACTATCAAACTGTTATATATCAGAAAGAAACACATTGAATAAGATGTGTTTTCCATCAAACAATTTTGAGATAAATATATACATAAAAATGTGATACTATGTGAATAAATCTTACTTGAAATGTATAGAATACTTTGAACGGCAACAATTTTCTATAATAAAAGCGAATACCTACATCGCAAAAGGCTCTAGTAGTACCAAAAAGTAAAATAATTTAAGCAACCAGTAACGTTTGCTTTTAATAATTTAAAGCAAACTGTTTGTTCTCAGGTCACTTCCAATTCGCTAATTTTATTTTGGACCTTTTATAATTTGTTATCATTGCAAAATGACAACATATATAGTCAAAACTTTAATATAAAGTAGCTGAAAAGTTAAATGACATAGACAAAAATCTGAAATGGTTCTATAGTTTATCAAATTTACTCGATTGTGTAACCTCATCTTATCCATATAATATACAATAAAAAATTCTTTGCTTTGCAATTGGTACCATCTAATTTCTCAAATGGAAATTCTAACTACAATATCACAACTTGTTCAATATTATTCATGGTTAATTCAATTTTAGTTGAAATGAAATTTTGGAAGGAAATTGTGATTTATTAGTTTCACAAGTGTATGAGGTAATACATAAATATATTGTATAAATAATAATATGTGCACACAGTTTAAAATAATCACTAAGTAAGTAATCGGACTTGGCTGTTGTAGAATGAAATTCATTTATTCTATGTTAGTAGTCCTACCTGGTAAGGGGCACTTATCTTGATAAATTAATTAAAAGAACATAATATAAACAATGAATAATATTTCACGCTGTAGAGAAAAATATATGTTACAATAAATTGTTATAACTCGTTTCTTAACATTTATATCCATGCCTTCTTCGCAATTCCCCTTTTTAAAAAAAAAATATGTACATAAATAAACACAACATATGTCAATATTGTAATATAGTCAATATTGTCAATATAGTGTAATATTGTCTATTAGAGAAAATTAGGGGGAAATGGGTTAAATTTAAAATAACTTATAAGGATATATTTAAATATTTCGCCTGGAATCACATTTCCTACCTCCAACTGCATTATTGATGGCCTCTTCTGCCTTCTGAATTCCAAGACGAAAATACTGAGAGTCAGGTCTGAGTTTGTTCCCTCTGTGATAAAAAACGAGAGCATTCTCGAAGTCGGCTTTAAAATATAACACTTCGGCCTTCTGGAAAATTCCCTGTTGTGACAAATAGAAATAGATATTATTATTAAAACCGCAAATAATTACTAATAAGTTATTAATATAAATAATATAACTAAAGTTAGTATTTTAGCCATTACATAAGTACATACTTTTGTAGTTCCATTTAGTAACAAACAAATTGGTCAATAAAATAATACAGTTATTTCTTTTCATTGACAAAAAAACTTTTAATTAAATATAATGTATTTATATAAATACACATACCCATATATAAATAATTTCTTTTAATCAATATGAATACCAAAAATATTTTGAATCGCATTTTATTAAATTAAAAATGTTAAAATATAAGAATTAATATTTTCGTTTAAAATTAAAACAGTTTTTTAACTTGCAGAAAATTTGTTTTTATAATCCATATTTAAATATATAATTACTATTGAGTATAAAATTTATTCTATATTAACTAAACACTGCTCGGAATTAATAATATAATATGAAAAAGCATCTACTGAATATATAATACAACCCACATCTTCAACTAAAAATTATATTGAATATTATTCAACCAGAATTCATACCTTTAGCCACAATTAAAATCTGAAAATTTCAATTAAAAATTAAACATACAAGTAAATAAATACTTTACATTCAGTAAACTCATGTATAACTAAAAATAACAATGAGATACACCCCTAGTAACATAAATAACATACCTTGTGATAATTTTTGTCTTCTGCTAAAGATTCTTCTGCATCAGCTAAAGCTTTAGTGATGTCCCCATCAAGTAGATAACATTTTGATCGATTGACGAGACAATGTTGATCCCCAGTACGTTGTTCAAGGGCCTTAAATTGAATTCAGATTATATTGATAAAAAATCCAAAATTTAAATTATCAAGACTAAAATTTATAGTATTTATTTTTATCACTTGTATAAGTTTTATTCTTTACATTTTAATTGAAAATATTATAGATATGTTTTAGGATACAAATCAATATATTTAAAATTTATAAAGTGATCTAATAGTTACTTTCAATTAATTTACAAAAATGATATTGCAAAATATTACAAAATAAACTTGTAGTATTAAGAAAAACTTCAAAACAATAATATTAAAAAGTTAGTATGACTTTAAATAATGTAAATACAAAAAAGTTATTATAATAAAATTTATAACAAAATCTAAGTATTAAGATACCTTTTTTTATTCTTTTCTTTCATAAATCGAAAATTGTCATAAATAAAATTTTTCATTTGAATCAAAATTATGTAAGTATTAAAATAAATTTATTCATTTAAGTATAGTATAATAATGAAAAAACAATTTTCTTAATATAATATTAGAATGTTTGTATTGACTTATTTATATATATATATATTTCTAGTATTATAAATAATTAGTGTTAGAGTATGGTTTTTAATACTTACAAATAATACAACATATTTATATTGTTCCAACTGTTGAGAAGTTAGATTTTAAATAAAAATAATAAATTTAATTACATAATATAATATAATCAATAATGATTATGGTCAGTATTTATAAATATATAGCATTAATATATTGATATTTAGATACTTACATATAGTTAAAAGACTTAAATCTTAGTTATATAAAAATATTTTAAAAACTTAGTTAAAACCAAAATTATTGAATTTTGTTATACATATTATGTATCCTTGCATGTATATATATATATAGCATAAAATTGTTTTGTAAAATTAAGTTTTTTAAATTTTTAAATTTGTATATTTATGTTTTTCTATCTATGAATGCATATGGCATTGACAAATTTGTAAATAAGTTCAAATTTAGAAATTATCCTCTTTACATACAGCATATGGCAATATTGTTTAAATTAGGAAATTTACTAGCCTATTGACATAATGCTAAAGATATATAATAGCTATGAAAAACTGTTATTTCTTATAAAATCACTTAGAAAAAATGGAATGAAAGAGAATCATCAAATCATGTCTATAAAAGGAGTTCAGCAGATTATGAAAGAGGTTCAAATGGAAAAAAACTCCTTTTTCTCATAATCCTTGGAGATAAAATGTTAAAAACATCACATTGCTAATGTGGAAGTTGCAATTGATAATTGATCCCATACTTTCAGTTTGAAAAAGGAGTTTCATGATTATATATCACATATTAGATGATAATGTGATCAACCTTTGGATAGACATGAAATGGATATAAATGGCAGTTGTTCTCAATTTTATATAGTTTAAACTGTAAAATTAAACTGTAAAAATAGAACATAATATATTTGTTGAATTTATGGCTTGGGTACAGGGTGCATAATATAATATGCATAATATATATAGAAATAATTTATTTTGGTTAGCCCTAAATATTAAACATAGGATTTATAATTTAATTAGAATTATAATTTCTACTATATTTTGAATTGTATAATTATTTAAATTTTGTTTTTATTGTAATATATATATTCTTACTATTATATTAGTATGTGATCAATATATAATATATTAACTAAGTGGCTCTATTAGCCTGGACCAGTCCAGGTGAATTAAATTTAAAATGACTACTATAAGCAAATTTTTATATAAATATATATTTTATTTTCATTAATATTAGTATTATATATTTATATATTAAAAAAATATTTAAATATATAATTTTTGAATTGTATAATATATAATTGTTAATGTTGCATTCAGTTTGCAAATTCCTATGGTTTGTGAACCATATGAATGATTGATGAATAATATTTTTGTATCCATAATCATTCATATGGTTCACAAACTGTATGTACTGTTGGTAAATAATGGGTAATTATACAATTACATGTCTTATGTCCTGTACATGAACAAAAATACTGTTGGAGAATTCATAATTTGTGAACCATATGTTTGTGCATGTACTGTTAGAGAATTTTATTTCTATATAATCAGTTAATTAGTAATGATGGTATTGTTTTCCTTATATTCTAGCTGCACTTATTAATTATTCAAAGAGCTTCTGATACTCTTGGCATGCTAATGAAAAGTTTTTGTTTGTTTAAATGATTTTTATATATTTTAAAAACTTTTAATTTTCTAATTTGCTTTTCTGTATGTATTTAAACCATACAAAATAATATTTACCAAACATTTTTTTTCATATTGTTCACAAATTATATGATTTTATAATTGGATGTAACATTAATAATTTAATTTCAATGATGATGAATGTGTTTAGTCAATCCATTAAACCTTTGTAAACTAATTTCCAAAAAACGGACTTTTGACTATTGAACTGGTATACTTAGTGTCCAAGGTAATATAATTTTTTAATTAATTTTCCCAGATGGTTTACTTATGCTATTACCCATAATCATATATCAATGGGACTGAAAAATATAGTATAATAATTTCAAATATTAAAAAAGTGATTGGTTGAATATCTATTAATTCAATATTTTGCATAGGAAATTTTCTATAAAAACTTTGATTTAATATGATTTAATTTGATTTTATTTAATTAAAAAAAATTCAATCAAAAAGTAGTAGAAATACAAATTAAATATATAAGGTTAAGACTAAGATGTGTAGCTTACTTTTGTATAACATTCAATAGCTTTAATAGTGTCACCACTACGTTTTAAAGCATCACCCTCTGTTCTGTAAATTTCAAAAGAGCTTTTAGGAATTTTTTCAGTTTCAGATGCAACGGAGGATGGCATATTTATAATATTTAACAAATAAAATTTTGATTGCTAAAATATAAATTCAAATTAGCGCGTGTATACAATAACTTAGTTATCATGGTAACCAAAATTATGTTTAAAAATATTTTTCTATTTTATATCTCTTAAGCATTAAATGTTCTTATAAAAATTATACAATTAATATTAAACATACATTGTAGTTAATTATGTTTTAAAGTTTAATTGTAAACAAGCGATTTATTTAAAAATATTATAAAATTAGCAATTTTATATACGAAATGATATAAATGAAGGTAAAAGTATTATTTATTATTCATATTTAATAAGAATATAATAATTTTTAATTATTTTAAAACTTTATTTATTATGAATAAAATCAAACTATTTTTTAAAATTGGAAATACATTTTTAAAAGTTTTAAATAATGATCTTATTTCTAAATTTATGGATAATGGCTCATTCATAATAAGTGTTAAGAAAAATTAATTGGGTAACTTTTACAAATTTTTTTTCTAGTTAATACTTTATTATATATATTTTTAATAGTTTAGGACAGTTTGACTTAAGCTATGAATGTGTATGAGTAAGCCGTATAAGGAATAAAGCTATAATAGGATTAAAAGGTTAAATTTAAAAACTTTAATCATTTGTATCTGGGCATTCAGATTCAGAAGTTATTCAATAGAATAAGGGTAAAGGTAAACTTTTATTTAAAATTCAAATCATATGTAAGTCCATCTAAAATAGTTAATCATAAAAGTTTTCTAATTTGTATAAAACTGTATAAATTCTGCACTATCTCTCTATATTACACTCAATAGCTTTCTTGCTTACTCTTTGTTTTCATTATTATCAGATACCTGTGACAAGGAGGTCTAACTTCAAAATATAAGGTTTATTTAATTTTTGTTTGGTTTCCTGGTCTTTGATTTAAATATATAAATACTGCATTTTTCACTTTACTTAAAATTTAGCCACTATTTTTTGTTAACACTGATACTATTTTTAGACTTTATTAAAAATATAATAATTTTTTATATGTGATATCATGACAATAATTTAAGAAAAATATGGACATGATTAATATATGAGTTGACCAAATCATACACTTATAATTTGACTCATATTTAACCAATATGTGAGTTGACCCAAATTCCCTAGAAATAGCTATGCAAAATCTTAGTTTTAACAAAAATACTAAATTCAAATTTTCAATTCTTTTGAATGATCAATTCTCTATTTAGTTGGGTTAATGAAAAAAACTATCATTATGTTTATAGCCTAGCAGGTAAATATATATTTTCATAATAAGTATTTGTGTGACATTTATGTGAAAATTATTCATAATTTTTAAAACGATTTTAAACAAAAAAAATTGTTATTACAACACTTAATATTTTTTATAATTTGATTTTTTATATTTTAATATACAATAATTTTCTGTAATAGAAAATTACAGTTAGTAGATAATTTGTATTGAATAAAAAAGTCAAAACTTTTCTGTTATTTATTGTTCATTATATGTTTATCAAAATATCACATTATTTCCATATTTTAATTTTATATTCTTTTACATTTATAATATCAATAAATTAGTATGATTGTATAAATTATAGATTGCATTTTCAAATTATTTTAATGTGTTGGAAATAAAAGTCACAATATAAAATTATTAAAAATTCAATTGAAAATAAAATGAAACCACAGACTTTGAATGAAACCTTTTAATTAATGTATAAGTTTCATCACTTTCTCTTTAAATAAAAATATTTAAACATATATTTATAATGAATGCATTATCAAGGGATTGATCTGGAGGTATATTGGACTTTTTTAAAAGTATTTTAAACTGAATTAATTGTGAAATGTTCAAACCCATATCCCTGCTCATAATATTTAAATGTTAGAAGAAATAAAAAAATTTTTCTCTTTTCCCAAAACATTTTGACTTACTTTAACTTATATGCATATAAACATAGTACAAGTTGTGTTTTATAGTTACTAAAAACTATATATATTTCCTGCCAATTTATTATATTCCACCAGTGATCTCATGAGACCTAGTAGACAGTATACAAAAATTGACCTCAGATTGTCCAGCAAAAAAGTTTTAGGTATAGAGCTTACATGATGTTGAATTTTAAAATGTGCTGAAAATTCTGATTGATTGTGCACTTGATAGTTCATGCTCAACATATGAACAATGCATAATGTCAATCATCCTCATCTGGTTACTGAGTTACCAGGTCCCTTAGGTCTGCCGTCTGCCTGACACATGTTCAACTGTTGTTCACATGGAACCCTTCTCACCATCTGTCTTCAAGGGTCTCACTTGAATATTTGCTACTACTACCAAGATCTGCACCCATGGCAGCTCAACCCATCCTCACACCCATGGCTTCAATGCTCACTACAGTGACCCTCCTACTCACCATCACTTCCTCACACAGCTTGCAGTGACAGTACAGTATAGGTCCAACAGTCCAGTGCCATCCATTTTCAGGCCTGGTTGATTTGGCAGTTGAGTTGTTACACACTACTTAGCAGATTCCAACTTCCATGGCCACCGTCCTACTGTCTATATCAACCAACACCTTTCATGGTATTTGATGAGTGTCTCAGTTTGGCAAATTAACCATACATTTGGTTAATACCACAGTGCTAGTTCTGTTTACCAAAAATGGCCCACTGGGCACTCACATTCAATGCCTAACTCCAATTAAGCAAGCCATGTATCTCACCTATTTAAAGTTTGAGAAAAGGTACTTTTTATAATTTTAATTTAATATCTCCAATTAATATTTAATTAATCTTAGCATTGGCAGAAAAGGACAGAACTAACATATAACTACATGAAGAAACAAAACCAAGTACCTTATTATTTGAATAAACTAATATAATGAAACTATACTACAAAATACTTAACAGTAATAACAAGATACTAACCAAATAGGTACAGAAGGTATGGGAATATTCAGTAAAATATATAATGAATTCTCAAGAATTAACTCAGAAAATAAAATTACAACATAAAAATCAAAGAATTGAATAATCTAACAATTTGTAGTGAAACAAATCATAAAATTGTTATAATATAGCTTTAATTTAATTTTTTGTAATTTACCTGCTATCAGCCAATCAGAATTGAATATTTTAGTAATTCATTAAATATTTGTTTTGCATATGAGATGGGTAATGAAAGAAAAATTTGTTTCACTTAGCCATGGGTTATATGAAATCTGTTTACATTGATTTAGAGAGTAATATTTGTAAAACTCTGCAAAACAAATGAAATTGTCTGTCATGGGAAGATAGTCTTGCCACTCTGCTGCTGGGAGTAAAAATGATCATTGCAAAACAGTCTTGCCCCTCTGAGTACATATGGTTAAATAATATTTTCTATTGATATAAAAATTAAATTTAAAAAAAATACATTGATTAATTAAATGACTAAATTAATAAATCTTATGGCCAAACACCATGCTCCTTGAGGCAACAGAAAATTTAAATTTATTATTCAACTTAATTATTTAGCATATATGTACCAGTTTTTATATATTTACAAATTGGAATATTAGTATGCAAGGCAATAACTAACAAATGAAATTACATTTTTCTAAATTTAAATTCAGGATAAATTTGACAGAATCAGTAACATATAGAAACAGCAAAGTAACTAATTAATAAAATCAAATAATTTTTTATTATTATACACATGAATAATATAAGATAATACATCCGAGATTGACAAAGAAAAAAATAATATTTCTTGGATCAACATCACTTAAGCATGTAAAGATTTTGAATAATATACCTTTTCAACTTCAAATTGTTCATAAGTAAGTTCAAATTAGTCAGCAGACCATTAACTACTTTAAAAGTATAATCAAATTATTCAGCAGTGTATTAAAGTAATTACAAATTACCTATTGAAAGTAAATTCAATTTGGTCAGAAGCATTAATAATGAAAGAAAGTAAGTGAAAATAAGTCAAAGTAAATTCAATTTAGTCAGTTGAATATATTAGTAAATTATCAACAATATCACTAGCAAACACTGTTCGATAATTTCATGTTTTAAAATATGAATCCTCCATTCTTGAAGAGTTACATGATCTTGTAAATGAAGTCTCAGTTGACTATTATTTTACTAAGAGTGATGGTACACTTGTTTTCGATCCAGTCAATAACAGGATCAAGCATTTCTTGATAAATTTTAAGATTGCTTTTCCCTCTGCACGCTTCCTTTTCTATTATGTTATTATGCTTTTTTATTGGAAAACTGCTCCTGATTTTCTTCCAAAGTTTTGTGACTGGTGACAAGAATTACTGTAAGCAAGATGGAAGGCCATCAACATTGGTGAACGTAGAGAACTGAATTTCAGTCCGACGAACATCAGCGAAGCAAGTTTCTGGAGAATTAGAGATTCCTTGAACAAGTCTGTGATGCATTTATAAATTAAAGAATATAGGGATTAAAATTTGGCCACCATACGTTGATTGAGGATGATGAAGACCAAAAAGTTGTTTTTTAACTTTTAATAATAAGATTCTTCCTAATCTTTATACGAATATAATTGTTTTGACTATCAAGATAAATTTTCACTTTTGAATGACACATTTATTAAATATGATTGCATTTTGTGAAGCAGATTTATTCAGAAAGGATCAATTATGTACATATTATGTAGAGGATCAATTTCTTATGTCTTAAATTATAAGTAAAATTAAAAAATAATATTTAAATTAAGCAGGCACATTAAAACTTTTTTCAAAAAGTATCTGAGTTTGCTGTTGGACCTTATTTTTTCCTGAAATTTTGAATATGCTGAATACCTTTGTTTTCCATGTAATGATAAATGCACGGATGTTCCACACTATTTGTGTCATGAAGATAGGTAACATACTAATTATAACAATTTTAAACGGGTGGATTGGATGAAAATATCCTCTCTATCGGTTTGCCAGAAGTCCTTACATCACCAAGTGTTATTTCCATAATAAGTCAAAGTTTTGACCAACTAGTAAACAAAAACAGAATTAAATACCACAATTTTATTATCCATAATGTTCTGTGTCTATTAATGATTAGAAATAAATACGTTTTAATAACTTTGGTTTTAAAGATTTTGTCGATGTTTGAACAATTACAGTGCAACTGCATTTAATTGTATATGTTAATATGTTAATTATTGTGTTTTTGATTTACAAATCTGTTCCAAGTTGATTGAAAGTGTATTCAATTAATGAACATCATTTTGTATAAATACATTTAAAGTCTACATAACAAGTGTACTTAAATTGTTATTTAACACATGTGTCGTTTTTTGATTATTCCATGTTTAGAGTGATATTTATATTTTATTGATAAATATATATATTTAAATGATAACATTACTTTTAGTTCCTTAATTTAACCACTCTATAATTGTTTTATTGATATGTAGGAAATTCTTTATATCGTAATACGTAGGTACTACTTTATTCGACTCTAACTTCAAAACTTTAACTTAAAATTAAATATATTTTTAATTATTCCTGAAATTCGAAAATTGAATATATACACTATTTCTACAAATTGAAATACTTATTAATAAATTCTAGATTAAATTAACATATATATATTATTTCTTTGCTAATGAATAATATATTGAACAACTTAACAAGATCCTGATTAGTAAATTGATAAGTAATCATACACATATTTAATCATAAATGATATTATTTACGCTTTTAAATAAAATTTGAAATTTAGTGAATTTTAAAAATACAAAAAACTTGGAAATTCATATTTCTTTTTACATGATGACGTTATTGTCTGTAAATCGTATGGATGATTTTGAAAATATTTAAAAATTCATTAAATGCCAACTTAAATATATTGATTGCTACTTAAAACCCCATTTAAAACTGCTTGACAGCTTTACTAATAAATAACCGCTCAAAATATGTCATAGAGTATTTATTTCATTGAATTATGTTTTAGTTATTACTAAATGACCTTATTTTTGATTTAATCTATCAAATAATATAGTGATTCAAATTTTATTAACTCTGACTATACACACACACCTATAAGTTTATCAGATCAATTCTGTTTTCCAGCGTTCTTAGTAAACACACAGGAAGTCTGGTGAACATCATTAAGCATAGATGCATAGATGATAACAGTTCTGAAATTCTTATAATCAAAGAAATGTCATATAGTATCTAGATAATATAATATTTATATGATACCTTCACCTGTGTGAATTCGCTTGTTATAATAGTTTTGAACGGAATGATGAAGTGTTCTGCTATATATATATAGACTCGTACAGTATCAATTATGTTAGACATTCCTTGAAGTGAAAACTTGCCTTGCCTGTTACGTTTTACAACAGTTAGCTTTCAATACCGTAGACATTCTATTCCTGAAATAGAGCATTGACAAGGTTACAAAACATCATATAATAATGCACTTAATTAAATGTACGGTCAATGGCGTATTTGAGAGAGGAAATATTGACTAATATGTTATATATGTGAACTAATTAGAAAATTGTTTGGAGTAAGGATATCATTTTTCTCTCATTAACTATTTGTTCTATAGTTTGTCCATTCAAGTTGTTAATTAATTAGTTAGTAGTAGTTGAGCCGTTTACTAATAATTTGGTAATTATCTATTGTCACATCTTCACGTTAGGCAAACTTCAAAGATTGTGCTCATTGTAATAATTTAATTGGATTGATTTTTGTCATTACTGTATTACAGAAAAATTTCTGTAGTCACCTTTCAAATATTAAAAGGTTCTCTCTAATATATTTATATATTGTATAGATACTACAACGATTTTAATGCTTATTTTTGAATTTTCCATTTTCAAATGCATTATCAAATACTTTTAAAATTGAAAAGCGCTGCATCTTTTAAATTTTGTTTTTAGATTTAGAATTTAGTTGTTGTAAGTATATGTAATGTCTTAAGTTTAATTTTATTAAAATATTTTACAATATTCAGACTAAATTCAAACGAATTTTCTTGTGAATTGCAGCGAGTTTGATACGGTGGTTCTAATAAGCGATGCGTGTACATGAGATGGAAGGAGAAATCTACACGTTTGCGTTTACCGACAATGATTGTCATCTCCACTCCTCCGTCGATGATCTCACGATACAGCGCGACTCCCTGGAAAGTCAGCCTTGGTTCCATGGCAAAATCGATCGAGCTGAGGCGGAAAAACGAGTCCAGCGCAACGGCGTCTTCCTTGTGCGTGAGTCCATCACCAAAGATGGCGGCTTCGTTGTGACGACCAAGTGGAACGGCAAACATCTCAACGTTCTCATAAAAACAGTTCACGATCCGGCGACTCATCAGATCAGCTACATGTTCGACTTGACGTACACCTTCCCCACTGTCAGCGATCTCATCAATTACTATGTGGACAACCAGCTCCCGTTTGCCGGGGAAAAATCTGAGGCAGCGCTCTATCGTCCGGCAGCGATCCCAACGCTCAACTCCACTTCGGAACCGCCGCGAAACATGAGTATGTTTGAAGCACCGGTAACCGGCACTAATAAGGAAAGGCTTTGGGACCGTATGCACCGGTTTGGGAGTGAAGTAACACTTAATAACAACGTGGTCGGTCGAGGGACCAAACCGTCACGATTCACTGATCTTCGTTCGTTCGACAAAGAGGCGTACAAGGTGCGTAGTCTTTTCGACTTAGACAAAACCGAAATAAGGGAAGACGAGGAGGCTCCCAGACAGTCTCGTCGACGCAATACCGAGTTGGCCATGTGTTCTGAAGTTCCGCTAATCCCAGACAATAATGGATTCGTTTCACCGGACTCAAAGAGGAACAGTGCTAAAAAGAATTTGACTATATCCAAAGGTCGATATTTGGAAATGGTTGATAAGGTATTAATTGACTTGTTAATACAACTAAATACTAAACATGTTGACAGGTGTAGTCAAATATAATATTTAAAAAATAATTTGAAAATATCGCCTTCTTTTAAATATTTAATTAGGTGAACAGCAAAATGTTAAAAATATAATTCCTTATGATACATTCCGTTTGGCACCGTCTAGGTCAAAGTGCCAATTCACAACCTGGACGTTTGGGATGAGTCCTCTCCGCCCACTCCAACAAACACCAACCACAGCTCCTCCCCCTCGTCTCTCCGGGCGATCTCCGGTTCTTCTTCTCAGTCCACTCTTCCCACTACCGCAGTGTCTGCCCAAGAGGACTCCGTCTACATGGACATGAACACCCTGGGGAAGGGGGAACCTCCACCACCACTACCACCCCTGCAGCCGGAGTTCGAAGGAGACTTCGACGTCTACGGTCTCACCCTGACCCCAACTCCAGACTCAACGCAGAAGCACCCACCGCTCAATGCCCGAATAGCCAACTGGGCGGCCGCCAGTTCTTCGGTTGAAGGTGACGGGGTCGCGGTCTGGCAGAAGCAAATCGAGTCAGCGAGTATCAATTGGAACCTTACCAGCCATGTCAAACATTTGGCTTACGAGGCCAGGGGCGTACAGAAGCCGTTGGAAGCCGCAATATGGCAGAGGATTCGAGTGGCCCTTCTGAGGAAACAGCCGCTATTTTTGGCTGAACAATTGGTCCTGGAAAATGCTCAGTTTTTGCTGTTGAATCGTTGGACTGCCAGTGGGATAATGGTTCCCGGTATTAAACATGGATTCCATTTAGTATTACTCCCCGATGCCAAGGAGTTTAGAGCAGAAATCCAAGAAAGGTACGAATTACTTCTAATTTTACCTTTTTATTAGTTGATTTTAAGCATCTTCTTGCCACTTTATTTCCTTTTTTTATTTTAATTTAGTGAGTTAACATCCTGATATTATATATGCATTTTAGAATGATTGCCAATTTTGCAAGTCTATTATTTATGTATAACTATAACGTAATTCTTTTTTAGTCTTTAAATAGTGTCATTCAATATTATATGCACACTTTATAATATGTCGGTGCATGTTCGTCTGTTAGCTAGAGAGTCTTTGGAATACCTACACTTGACACTTGCATTTTGTTTGCTAGTCCATGATTAGGTAATTGTATTGAGTTATTCTATATGGTAACCAAAAATAGCTACTTCATTATTCCTTTGTTGAGTAATGATTACCTTTTGGAGCTGCCTTTGCACTACACACGGATACTAAGAGTGTTACAAAATACTTTAGAGAATCGATCATTGCCAGTCTGCATTACTTGTTTGAGTATACTTTGGCGAGTCAAGAATAGTTTTATAAATTTCTCACAGTCTTGCGTCTGAATTAGATTGAAATTATTTTTGTAGTTTGAAAAATAAATCAGCACTTACCTCATTGTGATTATAGTTTTCGAGGTTATAATTATGTCGTGAGCGATATATTCTGTAAAAAATCTAACTAAAATTAAGTATTTCTTGTAATATATATATTATATTTGACCAAATAGTTATGTATAAAACTCTCCGCTATATTCTTGATAGACATTTATCTCTTCAGAACATTTCTTCGAAAATACTCCTAAATGGGACAGCGAAATTAATCCAAATCGATTCCATCGTATAAACGACCAAATCTTGAAAACTCGAGCTGTTGACCTGGAAAATATTTCCTCTCAACAATATAAGTGATGGGGAGAAAATAGTTTCTAGCTTTTGGCGACGAATTTTACCCTATTTATTGATTATACATTTACAATCAATCAAATGAGAATGCTGTAGTTAAAGATATATTTAAGGGTACGAATCGTTTCGTCTTTTTTCATGCATGGGATTGTTCTTGCTTTTAGGCTTTTTTTCTGGCTAGAAAGGTCAACAATTTAATGTTTTTTATATATAAATCCTCAGTTGTATTTTTAAGCTTTTTTTATATAACCCCAATCCCATGCCTGATTGTACTAAGTTAATCCGATGATGTTATCAAAATTTAAAAAAATATTGTATTACATGGTTTTTTATACCTATTATTATATCTAAAATGGACGCAAAATGAATATATTATGGAAATAATCCTTTAAATGAAATAAGACAAAATATGGGCCATTATAGAAAATGACTGTCTAACCCGGTTGGTAACAGTACTCAAAATAATGTATTTATTTTAAAATAACTTCTTTAAATTTAGATTTTTTTGGGTTAAATTTAACTATTAAATTCATCGACCTGTTTGGAGAAATTAAATTTTATAAACTGGCTGCACTAGTTTTATTCGCCGGCTAAATCGATATCGAAATGTGGTTGGTTCTGGAGTGTGTTAAGATAATTAATGTTGAGGCATAAATAAGAATCTGCCAGCATCACTGTTTCATCAGAATCAGAGATATCGTGTTTGTTTCAGTCAAAGCGTATATTAGAAGCAGATCCATCTTTTATTTTATTATTAAATTCAACATTTTAAAAATAAGACGAAAATTTTGGTCCCTAAGATATCAAATTGAAATCAATAAATTTCAAGTAAAGCTTTATATATTTTTTTATAATCTTTTTTATTTTTTGTAAGGAAAAAAATCTGTATTTTACTTTTATTATAAGATTTAAATGGTCTTAATTATGAATTTAAAGTCGTCCGCTACCAAAAACCTCTCACCAAAAATGTTTTGTTCATATCAAAATTAAAATAATGATTTGTTATCGATTACTTATTTGTTATCGAATACATAAATACAATCTGTTTTTTTAAATTTAAGATAATTATTTTTTATAAATCATCATTATCAACCAAATATTTTTGAGTTTTCTTTTCAACTACTGATTTTTGTGTCCAATTATTAGAACTAAATAAAACGATTTGGTTAAAACCCACCCGAATAATGTAAACTCTTTTCTTTTAAAAGATAACGAGTCACTGCTAATGTGTGCCCAATGTCAACTCTTCTATAAATTCGAGATCAAATTTTTTCAGACTTTTGAATAGTCTGGATTTTTGTTGGTGTCTCATTATTTTAATATTTTTGTACGCAGATATTTCGTTCTATCGCGGTTCATAATTGCCAGCTTGGTGACCGAAATGGATTCGGCAAATCGTCTGAAGCTGCTGAAATTCTGGCTGCAAGTTGGCGACGCTTTGCTCACCACGTATCGAGATTATTTTTGTCTGCACGCCCTTCTCAATGCTATTTTTTCAATTCAAGTAAGTTAGAGTAAACAAAATGCCATGCATAATCTATAAAAATATTGATGATTTGAATTATTGAATTTTCTATTTTTTCATTTTTAAAATTTATATTTTCCAATTTTTGCTAATTTTAGAAATATAAGACGATTTTCCTGAAATTTGTAAATGTATTTTTTGAATGTTTTACAATCATGCCTCACAAACAAATAACTTTAATTAAATTTGAATTACAAATGATATAAACTTATTCTCCGCGCTGACAACAATCGATTCGCTGTTCTCAACTCAACCCGCAGGTGTCCAAACTATCAGACACCCTCTCCTCTCTCTTTCAATCCACGCACGACGGAGTCTCCAGTCTCTACCAGGAGCTCCACAGTGTCCACAAGGAGGGCTCCGTAGCGCGCACTTCTCTCGCCACGTGTGTTCCCGATCTCGGCCGATTTGTGCAGCTCTACTCTTCTGAGCCGTCCACCTCCTCGACCGAGCAAGAAGAAGAGTTGTATCTTCCGGTGGGCCTGACGCATCTTCTGGCCGACCTGGACGCTCAGATGTTGGCCCTGTTGTCAGCTAGAAGTTGGCAGTCCTTTCAAGGTCGCCTGTGGATTGAGGATATCACGGCTGGAAAGGAGGTTGGTGTCAAATTTTAATCGTTACCGTTTTGTTTCGGTTGAAATATTTAAATAGAAAGATTAATTGCTATCAAATAATTTATAAAAACATGCCAGCATATTCATAAAAATTGCACAATTCTTGATTTAAATATTTAAAAATCAACATGTTCATTCTTTATTCAAATTATTGTTCTTCTTCGGCCCACTTTGACCGAATTTGTTGATGTGTTCAACATATATTAGAAATGTTATGAAGGTAATAAAAGGATATGTTCAGCTATCAACATGACCTAATCACATAAAATGGAATAAAGAAATTTAATATTGACACAGAATACTATAAAAAATATTTAAATTCAGATCAGTATTATATGTTATGTTACAAATCTATTAATTATTTTTATTATATTGCATATTCCTAATAAGTTAAAAACAACTTTTTTATTTGTATTCATCCTAGTTCCCCTCTTCCACTATCTTTATTTTACTGATATTGTAGTCGTTAATTATATAAATTTTCAAATAAAAGTTCCACATATAACATTTTTTTTACCTTTCTAGCCAGTACCGTACTGGAGTGAACTACTTCGTGTGGAGACTCTCATGTCGTTGCTGTGGGGACCAAATGACTTTGACCCAGTCTCTAAGCAACAGCTTCACTCCAAGTTAGACCGAGCACTGACAATGTTTGCTGAACGGACCCAACTTTTGGAGGCTTGATAAAGGGGTTGATAAAAGTTGGTACAAACTCGACAGCGGAGATTAGATCTTATTTAATGTGAATCAAATAATAAATAGGTATAAGTATGTACGTAAAATTCTATTAATTCTAAATAGGTTTCTTTATCTGACCTGACTCGTTTTATTAAGTTTATTGATTTGTAAACGTTCATTGATTTTTACTCATTTTAAGGTTCTTAATTGTAAATATACCATCATTCCTTTCTTTTATATATTATCTCTTTTAAATATATCTATAGATTGAGTGTGCTGTGTTGTGACATTGCTAAATTTGGGGATAGTTTACCACTCCCGACACAATTAAACAATGTCGTCTTTGTATTTTTCTTCGCTTTAAATGGATGTCAGCCAGTTTTATTGTGCTTCGGTGTAACGTTTTGACATAAGATTGTATAATTGTTAGAAATAATATATTACTAGTCTCGAGACTGAATTATTACAAAGTAGTATACCTTTTTGTGTACATACCACAAACATTGCAGATTTTCATCAGTTCCTACAGAGTTATTTAGATCAAACGCTCCTATTCCTTGTTTCTTTATAATTTTATCTGAATTGAAAAGATATAATTTTGTGAGCAATTTCAAATTCCAATTATACAGTTGGAAAAAGAATGAGTTAGCTATAAGAACACTTAATTACTTAATTATTAATTACAATTTGTTAATGTTTCTCTCAATAATTATCTAACAATACTCTCACAAACGAAGTGTAAACCACACCGGCACCCAATCAGTATTACGTTTTGTTAATTAAGCTTTTACTCTTTTCAATAATATTTTTATTTCTTTTATTTATATGAGAACCAACAGACCATAATTTTACCAACATGACAGTATATGTAATTAATTTCTCTAGCAACGCATTGGACCATTTCATTTATTGTTTTCACATCAGTATTGTATACCTTCTTCGTAGGTCAAACAAATTGTTCTTATAATTCTATTTTTATAGTTTTTTGTTTTTTAATCGATTCTTCCGATAAAGAGTATTTTAACTGAAAAAGTTTTGTTTGCTTTGTGTATTAGAACTGTACTTCTAACGTCGATTAAGAATGCAATTTAGTATTACAATTTTTAGTTTTTAATATATATAGCCTCTTAAAATGCTGTTTCTTCAATTATATTAGTGAGCATATATTTAAAAGTTTCAAACTTTAACCTTATAATAATGGATGTTGCAGTATGCATGTCAGATTGTTTAAAAATAGAGAGTTATGCGAGATTTTTATATTTACATAAATATATTTAGACACAAATTTCAACAATTATTATTTGTAAAGAGGAACATTTTGTAACAATCATTTAGATATGTCCTATAACTTTTTCAAGTTTTAATCGAATTTTGTATGAGCATTTGAAGCATAAAATGTTTTAATTGAGTTTCTTATTGTGATATGCAGAGAGACTTTTATTTTTCTGAATTGTTATATTATTATCTATAATTATCCTGATTGATTTATGCTACCTTGTGTATACTGTCTTCTTCTTGAAAACGAACTATAATGTTAATTCACACTCCCACCGCTTTGTTATCCTAATTGTACATATATATATATATTTTAAATATTTGAATTAAATATATATTCCTTTTTATATTATTAATAGATTCGTTTATTTGTTCAAGTTATCATGTGTTGATCAATGCAAATAGATTTACAACGTATTTAATAAGGTTAGGGAGTATAAATATAGTAACATAAGCTTTTGTTTTATGTATAAAACTTTACGTACTTATATAGTATTGAAAGGAAAATATAAAAAAATGCTGTTTAATTGAAAGGTTTTATTTAACATTATCGATTTGTATAAAACATAATTTAATCCAAAACTCTTTTTTAAGCATGTAATGAAATAGCTATTTTCCTGAAATTGGAAAAGCAATACATTTCAATACGAGGATATTTATTGATTTCGAGAGAGCGTAGCGATCGAGGATCAATAAATATCGAAGTATTGAAATGTGATTTTTCAACGAAGGAATGCTATTTTTTCCTATAGAAATGTCTATGGTGACAGTATAGAAATTGATTTAAACGTTTAATCTTTAAAAGTTAACTAGAAGTTTGTTGTCTATTCATTATTAATTTATAAAGTATAAATTTATTGAAATAAAGCAATTTCTAATTAAATTTAGAATCATTTAAAAGTTAACTTTTCACTATACAATAGAAATACATAAAACTCATATCTATAAAATTTCTACAGTACTGGAAAAGTTCCACAGTACTATTGAATCTAACTTTTCATAGCAACCATAGGAAAAGTGGATTTTTCAATACCTGCAGCCGTATGCACAAAGCTTCGCGAACAATGTTTTTACTTGCGCAACTCAAAGTTAAACCAAATCTTCAGAAAATGTATTCTCGAAGCAAGATGGGGGAATATGTACCTAAAGTTCGCACAGCTTACCAACCTAATTTTTACGGAGTTACACGAATCTGTAAATAAATTGGTGCAAAATTGCATGAAGGAATGTATATATTTACTTAATACAAATATTGTGTCATAAATTTTAAACATAGATATATTAATATTTAATTATATATATTTATTTCATACATATAACTTTTAAAAACATCAATTTAAGAACAGCGATTATATAAAGAATTCAAAATTTATTTTGTCTAATGTTATATACAGAACAATCCGTATTATAATTAAATCTATATATATATAAGTCAAACAAATTTATTCATTTAGTAAGTCACTTTATACCACCTACCTATAGTTTTAGTTTTTAAAGCCTTTCTATTGACAAAGTATACTTTCTGTAATCAATAAAATTTCAATAGTTAGAAAATCATCAGTTTGGCATAAAATCAAATGCCATTAAAATTAGTTTTAAAGTAGTTTTTTTGTCAAATTATATGTTGCACTAAAAAAAATACGTTCACTTATTGGAAAAGTACTTTTCAAATTTCAGAAAATAATCATTATGAAATACTACACATATGAAATCTGTTAGCTTTTTGTAATTCTTAATTTCTCTGTATATATTATATAATAATTATTAATTAAACAAATACAGTTTAAATGTTTGAATTTGTTTTATTGTGGTATATACAAAATTAAATAATAACTATATATTTTTATTATTATAATTATTCTGTAAAAAATAGAAAACAACCTTAATATACATTTCAAATAGTGTCTATAATACGTATTACTGTATTTGAACTAGTGTATAATACGAATTTGTAGTTTTTCAATAAATAGAAAATAATTTCGATATCATTTGTTAAAACATTTTACACAGATGAAGTAAAATTAATTAATCAATGTAAATGCCTAAATTTACTTAATCTAAATCGACACAAATTAAAAAAAACAACATTTGAACACATTGCATTAAACTATTATCATGCCTTTCTGAGTTTAAAAAACTATACTTTGCATCGGAACCATCAAA
>JAUZNC010011574.1:9571-30419 GCA_034780395.1 Vannuccia rotundouncinata | reverse complement strand
GTTATATCTCTATGATTTCCTCTCTATATAATGTATAGTATGGTTATATCTCTATGATTTCCTCTCTATATAATGTATAGTATAGATATATCTCTATGATTTCCACTCTATATAATGTATAGATATATCTCTATGATTTCCACTCTATATAACGTATAGTTATATCTCTATGATTTCCTCTCTATATAATGTATAGTTATATCTCTATAATTTTCCACTCTATATAATGTATTTAAACACTGTTCAAAACAAAAAAAATTGTAGCGGAAAACATACATTTTTTAAATATTTATTTATTCACAAAAATGCTTTACTGTTATTTCCACATTTTGTTTTACTTTTCGTGTTTCTCATTAATGCACATACAAATGAAATACTAAACCTAATCTTCATTAGTAGAGAGAAAAGCTTTTAGTTCTAATTTAGCAATACGATTTTTTATCTCATTACAAAACACAGTCTTTCAGAGAAAATAATATATTCCCCATCATGCATTTTGGATGCGATTTAAAAATCGGTTTTGATATTCAGACTAAAAGTTTATTTGGATTAAAAGTATATTGTCTTCAGATTGAGGGGAAGTATTTACAAAGTGAATGAAAAGAGATAATGCTGAAATACAAATAAAAATCGTTATAATCCTCATTTAAGACAAAAGCCAAAAGCGGGGATTACATTTATGATACTCAAAAGTTTTATTGTCAGTATCCATAGAGATTAAACTATATTATAATGTACATTGAGAGGTCTAACTCAAGCACTATTCAAGTTATAAGTTAGTGGCAGTTAATAGAGCTTAAACGATTGGCATGAGTATGAATGCATCTATTTTTAACGCATGCAAATTGCTAATTTGATATTGCTCCTTTCCATGTTATGTTCCAATCACGAAAACTGTTCTGCCTGTCTATAGCTTTCAAAATCTATAGCGTCTTTCTATGCTAATTCAAATCACAAACCTGTCTATAGCTTTCAATATCTATAGCGTTTTTCTATGTAAATTCAAATCACAAACTTGTCTATAGCTTTCAATATCTATAGCGTCTTTCCATGTTAATTCAATTGACAAAACTGTTCTGCCTGTCTATAGCTTTCAATATCTATAGCGTCTTTCTATGTTAATTCAAATCACAAACCTGTCTATAGCTTTGCATATCTATAGCGTCTTTCTATGTTAATTCAAATCACAAAACTGTTCTGCCTGTCTATAGTCTTCAATATCTTTAGCGTCTTTCCATGTTAATTCAAATCACAAAAACTGTTCTCCCTGTCTACACCTTTCAATATCTTTAGCTTCTTTCCATGTTAATTCAAATCACAAAAACTGTTTTCCCTGTCTATAGCTTTCAATATCTTTAGCGTCTTTCCATGTTAATTCAAATCACAAAAACTGTTTTGCCTGTCTATATAATTTTTCTATATTAATTCCAATGATGGAAGCTGTCCGTTTTACTGTCTATATTTTTTAATATATTTTTTATTTTTGTACTATTTGACCCGATTTCTTGAATAAAATATTCATCATATAAAGACTGTGTTATTGTGAGGCGTCTTATTTCACGTTTTCAGCAGCATTCTATGTGTTTTCATGTGTATGTGATAATATTTTATTGATTAGCCCACACCTTAGAACCATTCTTATTATAGATAACTAATCTATGAATAAACATACTATATATCTATGGTTTAGACTCAATGTTAAATACAACTAATATAACTTTTGATTAAACCTTCGAGTCATTTAACATAATTGCTAGATGGAATTGATAGCCTACGAACTGAAACAGTAAAATTTCTCCATCCACGAACCTTCTTTAGAGAATCCAATTCCTCCTTCAAGGTGTCCACGCGCATCTGATTCTTAGCCTTCTCTTCCACCAATTGGGTCTGTTGATCCTCGTGGGAGGTCTGTAGCAGAGCTTCGGCGGCCCGTACACTCTCTGCCTCCTGTAGTTTGCGACGTTCCATCTGCAGTTGAAGCTGACAACCAGAGAGAGATGGAGAAATTATATTTTTTACTTCAAACAGAAATAGTCTAAAGTTGAAATGTGGTTCCAATTTTCCAAACGTTATGTAGGTTCATAAGAAGAAAAATCTCCACAGGAATCTCTACCATTGGAAATCTATTTTATCAATATTTGACTGAAAAAGAGAAATGTTTGTGTTTTGATTGAATTTTTAAGAAGATAATCAAATTGCTCATATATTTTTTTAAATGTAGAAATTATTTTACATATCTAATACGTGTTTTCTCTATTTCAATAAAAAATGAGATGAATAGATAATAATATTAACTTTACAGATACATTCAGTTCCCCCGGCAATTGTATTCTATTCAGGATAGTTAAAATTAATTAAGGAATTGGTATTCAAATGTATCTGTGATGTTAATAATAATGTCTCTTCATCTAATGTTGTTATAATAATATAAGTAGGTAGCTTGTTATCTCCTAAAATAAAAACATTTTCACGCCATCATCCGATTTTGAATTTCATTTATTATCTTAAATTTATTCCTTTTATGTAAAATAAAATTTGAGTAGCTTGTATTGATTCAAAATCCGATTAAAAATCGACAGAGAAATTACGAAAATAATTTCAGTAAAATATATTTGTTATCTTTATTTATAAATTTTATGTAAAGAATAAAATTCAAAATCCCAAAAAAGTTTAAAATAAACCTTTTCTGCCGATTTTTGTTTAAATATATATATTTATAAATAAAATTCAAAATCGATAGAGAAATCGGTAGAAAGGGTTCCCTAATTCCTATTCTTTAATACGGAAAATAGTCAAATGGGCCCATTATATAGATTCCAATACCAAGCTGAGGAGATTTTTTCTAGTGGATTCTCATGGTGTTTGGAAGGTTTGAAACAATTTTATTTGAGGTGATTTATATCTCAAACGACAGGACTCCTCGTTCGTTACCTTCAAGTGTTTGGAGGTCTTATAAGAGCTAATATCTTCACGACCTCCCTCGACCACGGCATTGTCGGACTGAATTTGAGCGGCCTTATCAACTTTTGAAGTGAGTTCCATAATTTCCAAGTCCATTTCCTGTGAAAGACATACTCGCTTCTCTAGCTGGAAGATAGTGAAAAACTTCGAAGAATCAGACAACTGTTTGAACGCCTTCTTCATAAAGTCACGATTAAGAGGTCATGTTATTATTTTTGCGACGCCCACATCCATTAAAAAAGCTGGCAAAGAGAGATTAACTTTTCTAAAATATATCAAGCTTGGATTGAAAGCTTCGAATTTAAATAATGTATTATAATAATACTCCCTTTTTCACTCAAATAAGTAGCTTAATACTTGAACGATATTTTCACAAAAATTAGTTTTGTAGTTCAAGTCAAATTTTAAATATATCTGCGTATATACGAGAAAGTTATTCGACATCAAACCTGTGGGTTGTAATTTTAGAAAGTAATTATATTAATTTATAGCCAGAATAGCTCATCAAATAATGTTTAATGAATAATTAAATTGACGCCCACACGAGTTAATGTTAAAGAGCGTAATTTAGCAGGAATTCGTGGCCTGGGGAGTACAAACAACAAACTCTTAAACTCAGAATGACAGTTTTGGTTTCGTGCAAGTTTTTAATAAATCCCACGGAGACAACTTATGAAAGATACTTTGCAAATTTAGAGACAGAATTTGAAGGAATATATTTGATTAATGACATGCAGATATACACCGAGTAGGTTAACCTAGTAATTTCAAAGAAATTACCAAAATAACATTTTTAAAGTTTTTCTTTTGAATTTATGAAATAAATACGAACATTTTATACAATTTATTTAATCATTTTAACTTTAATTTAATTTTGAATGCTTTTGAAACATTGGGCTGAATAAACTTTGAAATACATTTCTAGAATAATATAAAAATCGTACTTTTATCTTTAATTAATCGTTATTAGAAACGCATTTTTTATTAATTTTAAGCTGCCTTGAGATGACAATGAGATTTATTGAATTAATTCCAATATCTTGTCACTGAAAGTCACAAAAATATTCAAACTTCGAAATTTAAAATAAAATACCAGTTCACAATACAAAATTATATTACTAGTCTAATTATAATACAGATTTTTATTTCTTTGAATTTACTTTTATAATACACTGTAATGATAAAATACTACTTGAAAATATTAAAGTAATATACTAATAATAAATAGTAAACTTAAATAAAAGTTATGCAATAAATATATTTATCACTAAGCTTGAGCGTGGGTAGCAGATTACACAGTAATTTAGAATTTTTATCATTAGGTCATTTGTCTTGGACACAAAAAAGTAATAATATAATTTAGTACATTTTCGTTACGTAAATAACTTTTAATAGGAAAACAATCGATTTCTGTTTGGTAATATGATATTCTAATCGGAATGAAGTCATCGAAAGTTTGTATCCAATTGGAAACACTATTTCATTAATACATATCAATCTTGATAAAGTTACGAAATTTGAAAAATTTAGCACCAGTCTTCCTACAAATATTCAATTATTCCTTTTTTCAAAGAATTAAAAAATTAAATTGAACTGTCAGGTAGGTCTATTTAAATGTTAAACGAGGCACTAAGTTATAAAATATTATTTTAAAAGTTATCAATCCTTTGTATACTTTTTCTTAATATTCTTAATAAGTTCTTAACAATTTTAGAAAGTTTTCCAAGTAGTCTTAGTAAGTTCTTTGCAATCTTAGAAAGTTTTTCAAGTAGTCTTAGTAAGTTTTTGTAATCACAGTAAATTCTCTTAGAAAACCCGAAAAAGAGAAAAGAAACAAAAAATCGACCTCATCGCGTAGCCAAGTGACTTTAGCTCGCCCGACTGCGGCTCGAGCTAACTCCTCGTACATGGCGGCCTCTATCTCCCCTTTGAGGATGTTCCTCTTGGAAAGTTCGTGTTCTAGAAGTGTGACCTCTTTGGCCAACTGTCGGGTCTCCTGTCGCAAATCGTTGATTCGGCTTTTTTCTAAATCTGAAAGACAATAATTAAAAGGTTTCCAACGGTAGTCGCTAATATATTGTAAAGTGTTTATAAATCAAGAATTCGATAAAAATTCTTCAAACCTGAAGATTTTTGCTCCGAATCAGTGATCCTCCGGATTTCTTTTGAGATCTGACCCATTTGGGACTCCCTTCGTATCAGACGACTTTCCAATTTTTCAATATGAGATTTGGCGGTCTGGAAGACAAAAATAAGATTTCAATAATACACTCTGACTACTCGCATACAGTCAAAAGTATTTGCAACCGGCCGGATCATTACCTGCAGCTCTAATTGCAATTGATCCCTCTCCATCTTAGGATCAGTGGGTTCTTCGTTCGAGTTAAGGCGCGTAATTCGACAAGAATCCAATGTTAAGGAAAGTTTACAAATTGGAAAATATTGGAGTAGAACATTGTGTAAACTACTGTGCAAAGAATTGCTGTTGGAGTCTAGTATATAAAGCTATTATTCCCGTCTCGTAATATTTGTTGTGTAAACAAAATTTAAAGTATACACATTGAAAAGGTTTAAATCGATATTTTGACTGTCAGAAAAGTTAAATTTCAACAATCTAATTTAACTGACATGACAATGAAAAAGCGGTTATCCATCTGGCCAAGGTTGACAATCAAAAAAGGATATAGTTTGTGATTTTGGGAATGAAGCAAGAAGAGTTGCTTTTGAAGATTTTCAATATAATCAGTTTCAACACTGCTGTTGCATCCAAGACTTTCCGATAGCTTTCTGAAAACAACCATTTCAAAGATAACCAAAACACATTTGTGTTGATAATATCTGGTGAATTGTATTTTAACAATTTGATTGAAAATGTCAGAAATTAAAATTAAATGATCATCTACAAACTTACTTTTTAAACAATTCGGGATCATTCCATTGGGGAAAGCGGACTGATCGCATCGGGTCAGTACGAACCCCATCTTCGTTTGCACCCATTGCCAGCAGATATGAGCCTGAATGAAAATATGTATACGGGGTTCAAGCAAGCAAATAAAATTGACCAACATATCTGAAATGGTCAATATATTTAGTTGATCGTTCCTTCTTTTATTCGATTTAGACTACATGAATCTCCAAGCTTTAAACCAGCTTCTAAACCCTGTTTATAACTAACACAAAATAAATGGGTGTGGACAATTTGAGGAATTTTTATGTAGCTATTTTCCCCCCCGACCTTTCAAATATACTACTAATAGAAAAGTAAAAGAACATACTCTGCGTGTAAATAAGGTGCGAATAAGGTGCAAATAAGGTGCAAATAGTGTAAACCTAAAACTACTCAATGGTACATATGTTGAATTCAAATATTTAAGGGTACAAATGTGTATTAAAAAGTATGAATCATTTTAAATTAAATATTATTTATTATCGCTTATTATCAATTAAATAAACAAAATATTTGTATACCTATTGTTCAGAGAATTGATCTTTTTATATCCAAAGCAAGAATTTTATTTCAAGGGTACACATTTAGTAAGCGAATTGACACTACATATAAACTCTTTTGTACCTTTTCAGTTTACAGTGTAGTTAACTACTTATTAATAAAACATTTCCGAAAGTGATATTTTTATTAATACTTTCACAGATTTGAGATTAATTAAATATTTAATTTCACTGCTACATTACTGTATTTTTAATTTTTGGAACAGGGATATATTCAGATGTTGCTTGATTGTTACTTAATTATATGTTATAAAAATCAAAGGAAATTAATTTTAAAATAAAATGATTTTAAAAAGTTAACAATTTATACTAAGTGCCTATCACTATTTGAATATGCGTGATAAGTTATGTAGTATGTAAATCTATTTAAAACTATCCGAGTAGAAAAAGAAGAAAATTTTATTATGAGCTGAAAATATTGTTTTTTGTTGAGAGTATAATTTCTCTTAATAAACTGTTGTATTTAAGTAGAAAAAAGACTGGGATTGAACAATATTAAAATGTCATGATTGAAATATTTGACATAATAATTATTATTTTCATGGGATATAAAAATATGCGGATACAGTAATGAAAGTACTTTGCTGATTTTTTATGGAAAAATCAATGATTGTTTAATTTTATATATACAGTACATAAAGTTCCGCCCGATTTTTATTACAAAATAAATGAAAAATTAATCCATTATAAACAGATTTGGATATTTCAACATCTATTTTCCAATATACAGTACTTAAATACATGTACGCTACTTGCTTTTCTGTCATTTTGTCATCATGGCTTTTGCAACAGAAACAAGTCGTCTTTTGAGTGCTGAATATTACATTCATCAAGTACAGGGCAGAAATATCAAGGTTCTGGTTGATAAATTTGAGAATACAGAAACCTAGGAGTGGACGACCTAATACGGCAACATGTGATGAAAAGGAGACGCTTTATTGGCAACTATAACTAGGAGTCCTCAAAATTCTGTTCGTCGTCTTTCTCTTGAACTCGAGATTAGTAGACAAAGTGTTCACAATTTACTGAAGAAAAAGAAACTTTTCCCTTATGTTCCACGTCTCTTCCATGCTCTGCATGACGGAGATGCTGACCGGCGATTACAATTTGCTGAACTGTTTAGGGAAAAGTTGCGTAATGACAGAACAGTACAAGACAAAGTGTGGTGGTCCGATGAAGCGTGTTTCATACTGAATGGACACATCAACAGGCACAATTGTGTCTATTGGGCTGCTGAAAACACTCACATCATTATTGATAAAGAAGTTAACCTGACAGGGATCACTGTTTGGTCAGCTATCTCCAGCGAAGGTCTTATTGGTCCAATTTTCTTAGATGGGCGTGTTAATGGAGAACAATACCTCAACATGCTACAAAAGCAAATTTAACCCCTTAGTTCAACACCAGGAAGATTTCTTCTTTCAGCAAGATGGGGCACCACCCATTATGCCACAGCTGTTAGAGAATGGTTGAATGAAACATTTACCGATCATTGGATAGGTCGACGTGGGCCCATTGAGTGGCCAGCCCGTTCGCCTGACCTAACTCCTACAGATTTTTTCCTATGGGGCGTGCTGAAGGATTTAGTATACAAACAGAAGCCAACAAGTATTCAACAACTTCCTTCGACATGTAATTGAAGAACAAATGCAAACTATCGATATTGATATGTGCCAAAAGGTGTGTCGTAGTGTGGCGGGACGATTGCAGCAATGCATTGATCATAACGGTGAGCGTTTTGAGCAATATAAATAAATTATTGACTAATTATTTACTGAACTTATGTTCTCTGTATATAATATATACATATATACCCATAATACAAATATAAATGGATTAATTTTGCTTTTATTTTTTCAAAAATTGGGCGGAACTTTTTGGACACCTTGTATGTATGCTGTCCCATTAAACAAACCAAATTTGGCATGTTAAAAACTAGTACCATTGATAAGAATCCTTAAATAATGATAAAATCCAATGAAAAATAAAAAATAAAAGCAGTTCGAGCCAGCTAGATTTTCTTACAAATCCTGATCTACAGAAGAAATGGGAGATATGTGATTGTTTAAAAATACTGAAATACTGAAATACTTCAAATAGCAATATCATGGAATAATATCGTCAAATTACCAAGGACACATAAAAAGTATGTCTAGTGAGCAATACACTTCTTTTACAAACACATGTAGGAATTGCCGAATTTTCTTACTAAATTACAAATGGCCACTTTATGTAAAGTGCAATACTGAAAATAGTTTTGAAAAAATAAAATATGTCTATTTTATTTATTTGTTATGAATTGATAAATTCATATAAATATTTTAAATAAATTGAATTAAAATATAATAGCAGAACTTTGTAATCTTTTTCTTTGGGTATTTAAGTATGTTTGAGATACATTTTACTAATTTTAGTTTTATTATTAAAATTATAGATACTAAATATCATTTAGAAGAATACTATTTAGGTTTTAGGCAAAGGTTTGAAGTAATGGTCACTACATATTATGGAGTAACAAAATAATAAAAACATTATAAATTATTTTAAATCAGTTTTACTCAATTAAAATAAAAATTTTAATTAAATAATTATGATTTTCTAATTTTAAAATTATTTAACATGCACTAGAATTAATAATATTTTAATGGAGAAATGTTATTCACCTATATTAGAGGTGGATGTAAATCATTTAATAAATACAATTTTTAGCAGCAGAAAATTAATTAAAATTAATTTTGCAGTACAGAACAAATAGTGACTAAGTTTCTCAAAATTTATTAAAGATGAGTTTGAGAAGTAACACTATTCAGCAAACATTTTAAAAAGGTTGCATTAAAGCTCAGATTGAATAATCTAAAATGCATTTTCTTCTAGATAATTGTTTTGAGAGATAATTAAAAAAATATATTGCAGTATTTTTATAATAAATATATCTGCCCATTTCATTTATATTATTTTGTTATATATTCTGATGAACTGGCTGGTTGGATTTTGAGATACAATATCATTGCTTTGAAAGTGTTTATAAATTACCATATTGTTATCAAAAATAAAAACATATTAGTCCATGTTGTAATTTAGAAATTACAAATTAGTTGAAATAAATTTACTTTGGTCAAAGAAATTATGAATATTTTAGTAAATTATCAACGAGACAAAAATAATAAGAAAATATATTATACTAAAAAACATTTTAGTAGTCAAAAGAAAGTAAACGACAAATACTTGTGTAATGGGAACATTTTTTGAGCTATCGTTGGCAAACACTGTTTGACTTCATGCTTTAAATTTTAAATAAGCCAATCCTGAAGAGTATTTTTTTATTTTTTGAAAATGTCCTTGGACAGCATTCATGAAAAGTATCCTGTCCTTACATAAGTACTGAGAAAATTTAAATTTTACTAAATAATGAAAATTAATCTCAAAATGTGGTTGTGTGCATGGATATTGTCATATAATACTACCATGGTTTGCTCATTAACTAGCAATGGTTCTCCCTTTTTTTCTCAAAAAGTTAGTTTAATAGTCATAATAGTTTAATTAAATTTATGAATGGGTTAATATGTCAATATCATTTGTAATATCAATGTATGGCACATAAATAAAACTGGGTACATAATTCAAAAAAATGTTTCGCTTGTTTAACGAATATCAGTAATTATAAACATAGGCTGCACAGAATTGGATGGTTTGGATAAACCATCCCTAGTTTGTTAGAAATATTTTTCTATAATTGTATTTTTAATATTAAATTTATTGTCTTGGCTATTTACTGGGACAACCCAATAAATAGTTGACTACTCTATTTACTGGGACAACCCAATAAATTACTGGAACAATAATTTAAGAATAATTTGTTTCTTATTCTAAACATATATATATATATAAATGGAAAGTTATAAACAGAACAAGTACTTACACTTATTTTTTTATAATATTTTAAAAGACATTAAAAAATATATTAAGTATATTAAGTATATCTATAACAATTACTGCCAAGATATTTATGCTGAGACTAATTTTATCTTTATGCAATTGTCATAGCAAAACATGGCCATAGGAAGAGGGGAAGCAGAGGGGGCTGAAGTTCCCCTGTGCCTACAGAAAATAAATTACTGTGCCTACAGTTTGTACCTACTACTATGTATAATACTAAATTGCATTAATTAAAATAAAAAGCAAAAATTGTCTGGATGGGAATGGTTGAAGGAGAATAAATGTATAAAACTTGAAAAAGAAAGTCAACAAATTCCATCCATAATCAAGTTTTTTCAAAGGCACAGCCTGGCTGGCACTGATGCATCTGATTTATGACATATCCTGGCAACTCCTTATCCAGATTGTTCTACATTGCCTGTGCTTGATACATCACAAACTTCTGATTCTTTATTGCCTCTTTATCCAGATAATTCAGCACTGCCTGTGACTGATTCAACACAAACATTTGATTCTTCAGTGCCTCATCCCAGTAATATCTCTTCTGCATCTGCCAAGCTCAACCATTTTCTCATTGACTTGATAAACATGTCATTGTGTGTATTGGTCCTTAGATCTATAAATTCATGCTGTTAATTCATGTTAATTCAATTTTTATATTATCTATTATATGTATTATACTATGTACATGTTTAGTATATAGTCCTACTGTCCAAATCAAGAAGATTGGTAAAAGTAATGCAAGTTGTATCGAATTTTATCCTTGACTAGATATTTGGTTTGTGCTGGTGATAACTTCAAAGTAAGCCCTCCCTGTAAATGGGGTGTTCCTACGGCCTTGCAAAATGACATGATGAATATATTATTTATATTTGATATTTACTAATAAAGTATATTTTGTATAAATCATGTAATTTGTTTATAGTAAAAAGAAGTATAGAAGTAAAGAAGTAGTATAGAAGAAGTAAATAAAAGAAACAATGAGCTACAGTTATTATCTTTTCTTTTCAGACAACAGCTCGTAATATTGATATATTCAAAAATGATGAAATTATAACTTACTTCCGCAGTATTTTGAACTTGAACGAACTGAACTCACATATGGTTGACTTTTAAGTGTTGAAGAAGTGCGAGACATTTTAGTAAAAAATATTATATTTAGAAATTTTAAATAAGCGCACAACCAGAAGCTAATTGTTGTTAAGGTTTTAATGAATACAAACAATATTTTTTTAGCAAAAATAAATATTATGGACTAAATTTATAATTTTAAAAGTATTAAGATTAGAAAAATATTCAATTTTTTGTTTATAGAGTACAATAAAATAGAATTTATACAATTATTTTAAAATAAGTTTTTAATCTATTTATAAAATCTAAGTTTGTGTTATAAATAATAGAGTTTTAAATGTTGGTCCACAACAAATTGATAGTAATTATTATTATTATTGGTATTATGCATATATTATCCATTATAATTGATAATTTTAAATATTCGATGAGCTTAACATTTTTGTTAAAACATCTTCAATTTGTCAACTATTGAGGGCCAAATCGTGAATAACTATAGTTATATGGCTTGGGTATTTTTAAATTGTGCATACATTACCAAACTATTTAGGATTGAAATCACCGATTTTTTAAAATATGATACGATTAATCATATTTAAAAAAATTATAAACTTCATTATTATTAAATTTATTTTGTCTAAGTTTAAGATGTATCTATATTAAATTGTTTATTCTGCTCCAAAATAAAATGTATTTACCAGACAGAAAATTCACATTAAGGATATTATATATAGATCTATTCACAAATACCATACAATATATTTGTTTTTTTATTTATAACGAGCATTCGTTATTATATAAATTTGAGATAGGTATATATTATATATTGATCATTTCGTTAAATTTGCTATTCATTCTTTCTTATGGAATGGGAAATAAAGAGTGGCTAACAAAATGGTCCAATAATTTGAATAACAAATGTATTGGTCGAAGAGGCTCTGTAAATAATTATTGGATTTACAAGACAAAAAATGTATTCACAAAAAAAGAAAAAAGAAATAAAATTGTCTGACTATAATTGTTTAATTGTATAATTGATAAAAGCTTTTATCAATCCGCGCCTATTTAAATTCTTAATCTAGATCGACAAACTGTCCATGGCCAGCAACAACCCCCCCGCCCCCCCCCCCCCAGCTGGGGAATTTGTTAGTTTTGATTTTTATATAAATTATATGATAATATAAAAATTTGGTATGTTAGCTTTTTTTTTAATTCTACACGAGTCTAGTGGAAACTTTTTCTGATTTCCCATATATTAATGATTTACAACATTTCTTTGTTTTTGTCCCAATTTTCGTTAAAATTTACATTTTAGAGCAAATATATATAACTATTAATTATATTTTTGAATGAATTATTGTATGTATATCATTTCGTTCACCGAAGTGTTTTCGAAATATTACAGGCAAAATTAGATGGATAAATTTTACTATTTATTTTCTCAAGCCCATTTTAGGCCTATTTTAGTTAAAATGGGCTTGAGATCTAATATTCAAATGTTTCTAGAAAACATATAGTATGAATTATCCATTTATTTTTACCTGTAACGTGTTGAAACATTTCGGTGAGGAAAATAATATATACAACAATTCAATCAAAAATATAAATAATTGTTATATTTTCTCTAAAATGACAATTTTCACGAAAATTGGGACAAAATCATGGAAAATTAATGTTCCTATTCTTTAATATGGGAAATCAGAAAAAATGTCCACTGGACTCGTGTAGAATTTTTAAAAAGGCTAACAATTGAAATTCCATAGATTATACCATAATATATCAGAAAAACACTCGGACTATATGTATTGAGCATCCGAGGAGGAATATATATGTATAATCAATATCAAATTCATTGCCGTAAATAGTGGATTATAATTATATACGTTAATTAGTTTCGCTTTTAAAAAGAAATTAAACCAATCCTAAAATTCCTTCTTTAAAACCAAACTATTTATATTTTCTCAATCAGTCAGGCTAGTTAAAAAATATCTATTTAAATGTCTATGATTGCATCATACAACAATTATAGAAGCGTTTAAATATAATATAGCATCCGTTTTTGATGAAATTTCCGTTTCTCAAGAAGGCGAACATGTGATCTAATGATAGCATCAACCAGTCTCTCCATAAAATAAAGTTCATAACTCTAACTAGATGACACCCCACCCCGTCTCTTTGAAACGACAGAAATACAAAAAAGAGACACTAAGACACAAAATGAGAGATTTGTTCATCCTTCAACTTGGAATCGCGTCCTCGCGTAAGCGGCATAATTCGTATTAAAATAAAGTTTTGTTTGATCAAATAAAGCTTGCTATATCTTAAGTTGCCACTTGTACAAGCGATATTCACTGACTGTTGGGTCTCTTATTTAAGCCCAAAGAGAGAAGCTTTATACTTATTTGTAAACTGTTCGATTAACCCAAACAGGATTTTAATGTTTTGTTATTAATATAATAATTAAAGTCAAGAAACATACTTTATAACCATATTTTGTATCTGCTTATTTTTGTGTTGTATATTTTAAATTATTTGCTAGTTATGCAATCATTTTATTCTTTACAATTGCGATCTATTATTACGCTCCGCTATGTACACACAATCATGAATCAGAATTACATTCACACTTTAAATATGGGCCAAATATATTCTGTGAAAATTAATCAATAAAACAATTTAGCAACTTAAGCTAGTAAAGAAATATTTTACCGTTGACAATAATATTATTTTCAGACATAAAATTTGCATAAATCAAATATTACCGTCGTTAAATGTAGCAGAAGTTTGACATAGGTAATATTTAACACAGCCACCAGTCTGAGGAGTTAAATACTTCCTTATAATTCAGAGTCAATTTCAAAGGTAAATTACTATACAACGAATTTTAAGACAATAATTTTTCGAAGTCGCTTTTTGTCGTAAATTTAACTTCCTCTGAATGTATTGTAATGTTCGATATTTTGTTCCACTTTTGTAAATATTTATTAACTACTAGTATGTAAATATATCGTAAAATTGTGATAAGTTAATATAATTTTAATTAATAGCGAAATTCTATTTACATAATTATGAGTGATTTTTCTAACATTCACTTAGGTAGAGGATCTGCCATTTACTTATTATATTGCTCAGTTTATTATTCCGTTTCAAGATAATCGATAGTTCATTCCCATAGTAACTAATAAACAAAGATTGTTTTATTGTTAATAGAAGTGAGTGCACATTGAAATATGCTACCGATAAAACTACAAACGCAAAATCCAATCTTTTTATTCACGAGATTAATTGCAATCTTAAATTTTAATAAAAAAATTCACTCTTCAAGTAATTAACCTGACGTCAACAAAATTCAACTTATTCTATAAATATATTACAAAATTAAACATTTAATTTTTTTTATATAAGAAAAAAAAACATTTTAATCAATTTAACGATTTTTAGAATTTTCTTCATTTTTCAAAAAATTAATATAATATCTTTTGAAAAAAATTAAAACAAACAAATTTATTTATTATAATCATTTAATTTTATTTTATTATGTGAGGTCAGTGCTCCTCATTATATAGATACACACTTACAAACAAGATAAATTAAAGGTATTAATTAATACAATAGATAGCTTTCTACCATCCAAAAATAATATACTGTTATCCAATAATTAATAAAATAGACTAAATTAGATTTTACAAATATGTTTCATGTTGAGGATAACAATTCGCCATTGAAGCAGAATTGTGTTTCTACTCACGAAGAGACTTCATCTCCATCATATTGGAAATACAGGAGGCTGGCCAGTGTACCAACTGGGACAGAAAATCCACAATGAACTTCAAACAAGAGGGGAAGATAACCCCAAAAGGAAGCACCAAGACATAAATCCAACACACGAAGAAGGCCAGTGGCCAGGCAATGAATAAGAATAAAAAGAACCATATAATGGACCAAAGAATTCCGGGACAAAAATTGGCCATTTTAAATCAAATTTTAAGAAGACCTTTGTGAGATTATAGCAGCTGAAATTAAATTTTTGGAAATATACACATTGATTACATAATTATATTTTAACATGAATTTTAAAACGGATTTTAAAAGATTTGTATAAGTATATAAACTGAGAGCTTATTCATTTATTAAAGAACACTCGCTTCTTTTTTAAATTTCAAATCGATTTTTTAAAAGAACTTTTGTAATGTACAACGTAATGTACAATGCTCGCAGATTTCAAATAATTCACATCTATAAAATATTACGTATAATTTTTCGTCACATGAGTCACGTGACCTTTTAAAAAAATATCGTTCTTTAATAAAAGATTGGTTCTTAGACTTCATTTATATCTTTGGCTTTATGCATTATAAATCGATCATATAATCTAGTTAGTGAGTGTTTACAACATGTTTCCAGTGCACATGACAAATAAAGAGTTTTCTGATTTTTTCATGTTTGCTCTAGGAATGTGAATGTTTGATTTTGGGTGCTTGCAATATGGGTAGATTGTAATTATGAAGTTATATAGAACCATAAATCGATACTCAATATTTTATACGTTTGGACATTTTATTAGTTTTTTAGAACATATTATAATCTGCAATTTGTAAGGATTATTATAGTTTATACAATCCTCTTTAATAATCCCATTGGTCCTTCAAAAATTCTCTGAAAACAATTATTTAATAATTATCCCATAAGATCGCTATGATTATTTTTTTTATTTTTTGAGACAAAATTAAAATAATTTATAATAGCATTTGAAAGATTAAATATTTTCTATGACATCAAATACATTTATTAACTCTTTATTAAATTATAACTGTGTACTATTTTAACTTAAAAACATTTATTTGAAGATTCAAACCAATTTTTTAATGATTAATGATTATTAGGTAATTACTATATCAAAAACAATATTCCAATCGAATTGAATCAGTCAGAAAGACATAATTTATAGTCAGTTAATACTCACGAAATATAATTCCTATAATTATAAGGATATTCTTTGAATTTTAGAATATAATAATATTTTTCAATTTTGAAAATTATTTCCGTATATTAAAGATTAATAATAGTTGATCGATTAAAATCATTTGATTTGAATTAACCATTATTTAATTTGAAAAAGATCGTTAATAAATGGTAATTTTTTCATTCGAATTAAGAATTTGATTTGCAGGAGAAATTAATTCAAATAAATATTTTACTTTTAAATTATGTAATGAATGTTAAACGAAAATTTTTAATTTTAAATTGATGTAGGCCCTACATAAAAGTGTAAAAATCGTTTTCACTTGTTCTTATTAAATTAAAACAAATTAGTCTTTATTCAAATTGACAAAATCAATACCTATCTTACAGATTGGTTACAGGACCACCGAACGAACTCTTTTTGCGGGGTGGGGTGGCTGAACTTAGGATTAGCCCAGTTGCTAATCAGAAACGACACTGTCATTTATTGATTTTAGACAAACAAAAAAAATTTTAAATTTTAAATGAAACAGGAATTTATCAAATAAAAATTTAATAAAAAATGATAAATCAATATAAATATTAGGAAGACACGATTAATAGAAGTTACTTTTTTAATATTTGTAAGCAACATTTTTTTGTGCAAAATTTTAATTCTTATGCATTTTTACAATACTTTAAATATCGTACCTATATATTTAAAAATATTTACAAATTTAAGTGTGTTTCGTAAAATTTACTTTTAGTTCCATTGATATGTCTTAAAAGGGATCTTTTATGTATAACTACAGCTTATGGCGTTCTATATGAAATACTGTTGATCAAAATTCAAGCGAATACAAATTATTTATATCAATTTCTTTTAAATAATCTCAATACATTGATTGCAAATAGTTAATTGCAATACACTACAAAATTTTACTAGGCAATTCGATTTAACATTTTTCAGGTTTGAAACATTATTTAAATAAATTGGATGTTGAATAGGTTTAATTTTACTAATTTGGATAAACGGTTAAACGGATAAAATGGAAAATTATATTAATAATAATTATTATTATCAGTTTACAAATGAAACTAGTTTAAGAACTATAGAAAGGATTTTTAATTGTAATAGGAGTATTTTTATTGAAAACTCAAAAAATATACCAGTACAATTATTTAAAATAATTATATAAAAAAAAACTTATAATTGCGTTAATGTGCATTTAAATGCGTTTATTTATGCCAATAATATAAGTATGTATTACAACCATTGTTCAGTAGTCTGTGTGACCTCCACGATCTGCAATCACAGCTGCCAAATGAGCGAAAAAGATCGAAGCCAGCATTCACAATAAGTTGGTGTCATTCTTCGAAGTTTCTAGTGATTACATTGTGAAGAAACCATGTCATGTTGATCGTTGATTGAATGAAGAATAGATTCGACTATGTCCTTAATAATTGCACCCATATTCTCTCCCGGATTCATGTCTGGAGAATTACCTGGCCATTGGCTGTTATCAAAGAAGTCAATGTTGTTAACCTTCCAAAGTTGTTGTGAAACATGGAACCTTATCATGAAGGAAGGTTACTTCTGAAGGGTCTGGCACATTGCCTTCGTTATTCAAGAAAAGATTTTGTCCAAGAGTGTCTCTCGGAAATATTCACAGCTCAAAGTTTGTCCACCCACATTATCTTTTTTGTTAAGTAACAAAAAAAGATTCCAATGAAAACTGGATGTGCTGTCACCAGGTGAGAACGCTCGTGTTCTTCGATTTCAACGATGGAGGTTGCCAAAATCTGCCCTTTTGTTGGTCGGGTTTCCAACTGACATAAATGATAAATTCATCACTGCACACAACATGTAGGAAGTCATCAGCAGAAGTCCATTGTCTAAAATACTCACAAACCAAAGACGGTCTTCACGTTGTTGAAGTATGTTGTGGGGCCTCTTGGTCACATGAAATGACTTCATATTAATTGAATGCATGCAGCGTTGAACTGTACGCGAGAAAGACTTGGATCATCTACTACACACATGCACACTCAGTTGTGCATGGTGCTTGTATATTGTTGCATGGTGCTTACCCATCGTTGCGCAATACCAGTTGTGTATGAAATTTCTCGCCACTGTAATTGTGGAGTGTAATCATACGCTTCTTAGGGCTTATGTGTTGATGCAAGAGATTTTACACAACTGCCATAAATTGATGTGTTCGTTTACCGTTGTGTAAGTAATCGTAGAGACAACTGTCAGTGAGTGATGTTTACAAGTGTGATATGCATATACAAGCTCACCATGCAACAATAGCAGTCACAATTTTTTGTGACAATTAAATATAGATATTTAAATTCTACATTTTCATCGACCTAATATTTTTAACGGATACATTTTTATAAATTTTATATTTATAGTTTATCGTATTTTGAAAATCGAATTTTCCTTAAGAGAATAATTGTAAACATTTTATTAATAAATTAAATTTGTATTTCCCATTTTTATTTATACAGTACAATTATCGGAAACTTTAACGGAAACTTTATGGACTATTATAAAATAATAGTTTGCGTTTTATTTTAACACAGAAATATAACATTCTCAACAAATCAATTATCATTATTAATAATACTTTTACAATAATATTGTAATACAATGTCCCAACAAGAATGTCATTTGAAAAATGTTTCACCATCCAGGATATTTATTATCTAATTAGAATTATATTAAGAAATTCCGAAATATATATAATTGCTAACAAACAACTTTATACAAATGTTAATACAGCAGGGGTCGTTAAAACAGGGGCTTCATGGCCAGCATATTCTCGAGACAGGTCACGGGAAGTTGAACGATTTTTAGGATCGTTTCACAGACCCCTTTGATCGGCTCAATGATCACTCCAAAGGGGAGGAGCAAGACATAGAACCAGGCGATGAAGAAAGCGATTGGCCAGGCAAGGAATATGAATAGGAGGAACCATATCACAGAAAAGATAAGGCCCGGGCAAATGTTGGCCATGGTTTTCTCTGACTGATGAATTTATCGTAATACGCGATATCTTTAAAGCAAAAAAATCACACAAGGGTACATTAGGATACGTTGTTGTGTAAAATCCTAATATAAAGAAATTGATATCAATTTAAAATAATATGGTAACAGATTGTTTACCGTTTTCAACAACAATGTTTCAATATTATTCTATTTAAATTTAATTTAATTCTTCCGTATTTTAAAAGTAAGAATTAAACCGCAAAAACATACAATACAATTTTAATGTAACTAAAATTAAAAGAATTATATTGATAAAAAGTTTTTTGTAGAATTGTAACTGTTATTTCAATTAAATTAAAATTGTAATGTAGTGAAAGAGATTAATTTTACATACGGTTTTTTTATACTTTTATTTTTTATACTTTCACTTGCATATGTGTACATACTTACTATCAAAATAATCATTAGTCTGAATGAGCTAGTTCGTTTTAAAAAATATTAGAAATTTTAAGCAAGTAATATTAAGATAAATTTACAGTTTTTTAATGAATACATATATTTAATCTCTAGGTAAATGTAACTAATACTTATGTTTTTACGTCATTTTAGATTGTAACGTTATTAATCCATTCAATTTTAGGATAATCGAGAACTTTTACACTATATCAATGAATCAGGAAAACTTACAAATTGGTGATTAAATTCCTTTGCACTAGATTTGACAATATGTCGTTAACGTAATGAATCGAAAATTACGTACATGCCATAGATATACTATGTTTGTTTAAGTTTAACTAGAGTGGTAATCTAGCTGATTGTAGTCACTTAGTATCGGTTTCTGTTGATCCTGGCAAAAATTCAATATTATTAAATTCACTAATTTCTTATATATGTATTAATTAACTATATATATGTAGTAATATTAAATTCAATTATTGTTTATATGTATCAATTAAATATATATATATTCTGTTAAAATTATTTTTTAAATTTTTTAACCAATCACAATTCTGGATTTGCGAATAGTATAGAAATATTTTAGATGTCCAATCTAGTTCTATATATAATATACAATATCTATGGTACATATATGTTTGTTTAATGTTATACACAGAAATAATGTATTGATTTATTAAAAACATATTTACCAGGTTCTATGAGCGTAGATATAGGCATATATTTATTTAATACATATAAAATATTAATATTTCTCGAAAGTTTTCATGCTGCGCATAAAATTTCGAACTATTTTATTTCAATTCCGGAATTAGAATTGATTTAATTATATAGAATATAAATTTATAGTTAAAAACGCAAAACACAACAAATCAAATGTAAAGGGCGAACCAATCATAGCCAACAATCATAGCCAACAATCATAGCCAACAATCATAGCCAACAATCATAGCCAACAATCATAGCCAACAATCATAGCCA